>JAVXUM010000036.1:30203430-30221844 GCA_035590655.1 Pouteria glomerata
ATTTTAATAAATAATATAAGAAATTATACTTAATACATTTTTTTATTAATTTAATTTTTAATAAGTAATTAAATTAAAATAATTAATTAATTAAATTTAATAAATTAAATTAATATAAAAGAATAAGTTAATATAAATTATTTTTAAGAAATAATATAATTAAACCATATCGAATATATTTTATTTTTTATTTAATTTAACTATTTTGAAAATAATATAAGTAAAATAATTAAATTTAATTAATCAAATTAATCAATTAAATCAAATTAATGTAATTAAATATATTTTATTAAAGCGTTTTTAAAAAATAATTATAATAAATTATGTCTAATATATTTTAATTAATTATATTGAACATATTTTATATTTATTGAATTAAATTATTTTGAAAAAAGTAATATATTTAAAATAATTAAATTTAATTAATCAAACTAATTAATTGAATCAAATTAATTTAATTAAATATATTTTATTAAATTGTTTTTAAAAATAATTATACTAAATTATGTTGAATATATTTTATTTTTACTGGATTGAATTATTTTTAATAATTGATATAATTAAATTTATTAAATTTAATTAATTAACAATTATAACTATCAACTAACAACTTTCGTTACTAAATGCGTTTTTAAGTTTTTTATTTTTTTCTACTATGCAAATGAAAACTAAAAATAAAAAATTAAACAAAAAAAACTGAAAATTGAATATAAAAGCTGACCATAAAAACTGAAAAGTAACAGTTTTATCAAACAGGCCGTGGAGATTAACTTTTGCAAATTCACCGTGGCAGGCAGAACAGAAAAGTAATAATCTTCCCTAAAAAGTGAAGCAACTCTACATTAAGGCAAAAGGTGGATTGCTCTTGCAATGCCACGAAGGACTAGTTTATCATCCCTATGGTGCATCCTACGAAATCAAATCAAAGATACTAACCTGCCACTGGGCATGGACAAGGGGTGCCTCGCAGATAGAATCTGTTATACTGTCATCAACACATTCATCAGTAAGAGAGTTCAACGGTGTATCTCCTGTATTTAGAGGATGGCAGCGGTTATGAGTATGGTAGAAAAAAATTCTCTCTGATGTGCCTGTTCTACGTGAGAAAGACAGTATTTAATGGTCCTGACTCTTGGCCTCTTCCACTATCATGAAAAATTAACTGGAAAAAAAAAAAAAAAAAACACAAACAAATCAGGGAAGGAAAAATTAGATGACACAAACACACAACACTTCGCAAAAAAATCAGTAGTTTTAACTAAGCCCCACCCCAAAACATCATTCATTGGATGATAGCTCTTAGTCTTTGATGCATCTCCAATCACAATGGGCACCATAGTGTTTAAAAAACACATGATGATGGCAACCATAAGAAACAAAATAACCCTACGTAGTGATGATCAAGAAATCCACCTTATAATAAAGTTCATTTCCCCCTTTTTTTAATCAAACAGCATAAAGGCAAGTGATCCGATTCACTTAGTGTGTTAACCTGTAAGAAGGTTTGGTACATTACAGACAAGCTGCAAAAGATAATACAACACATTGTCTGGTTGACTCTAGGATTTTTATCTTGTTGCATCTATAAAACATAGGATATCAGTAATGCTGAATAAGCTGTCGGACTTTCAACATGCAATAAATTGTATATCTTGTTGACAAATACACATGGGGAAAGTAAACTTGAATTAGTTTAGAATTCCAATAAATGAGAATGGCTAAAGCGTGATTTGGTCTTTGTTTTATGCCTATCATTAGAGAATTTATGTCAAAAAACCAACCAAGCTATTTGAATCCCATCCTTCTATGCTCTTGCTCTTTACTTGATAATCATGCTCACAAGTCACAACCCCACTCCAAATAAAATGGCAGCCATGCATGAACATAATATATTTTTCCCTCATTTAACCTTATATACAAAATATTCGAGGAACTTCATAATTCCACTTTTTACAAAGGTACAAATCAAACTAGTATAAGTTGGCTTTTAGGTAAAAACCTAACCAATCAAGAATTTTTCGATTGAATAGCTATGTAAGTTCTCACGCAAAATAATAATAATAATAATTAAATAATCATACCTGCGCAATTGCCTTCTCCATATACTGAAATCCTTGATTCATCAAGATTCTTGGATACTAGTACATCTCAAGTTAATTAGCAGGGTCTACAAATAATAATAATCCTGACCTCCCGGAAGCTGCCATTATAAATCGAACTTCTATAGTGACAATAACAATAAAATACTAACACATAACACAAAGATAAATATGTATGCAAACAAAGAGGTTCAAAAACTGACGTGCTGATCTCTTTCTACGAAATGCTTCTGATTTTTGTTCATATGCATAAAATGCTCCTGATATAGGCTTGTGACTCTGAACATCATTTATCACAATACTGATCAAACTGGTTCAGACCTCAAGCAAGAGCAACCTATTAGTAAATAACAAAGTAAAATTAAAACATACCCCATAGATACCAGTTAAGTGGAATTGACAAGATTATTACTCAAAATGATGTTAGAATTTTTTATGGCTAAGTTGTACTTCAATTATTGACAAGATTACCACTCAAAATGATGTAAGAACGTTTTTATAGCTGAGTTGTACTTCAATTAAATGTAATCAATCCAAGGACATGAAGGTGATGATTTCAAAACACGCCCCTACAAGATGAAAAAGTAACAGAATGCAAAGACATGGTAGATTGGGTATTTTTTTTTTAACTAATCCGGACTTGGTTATCAAGGCAACATATCAGCAAGATGAAAACTAACATCACATACCTATCCCTAATGAATACATGAATATGTTTCGATTAGCACCTTTAAAACCAAGGCATCCACCATATATACATCTTTCCAAGATTTTTGTGTGAAACTGCTTCTGCAATCAGGCGACGTGCCTGTCCTTCTACAGCAAGAGGGAGAGATGGTGCAGCTCCAACACCAACAACTACTCCTTGCAGCCGTGCTTCAATATTACTGATGGCTCGCTGCAATTTCAAACACCGTATTCTTAAGGGATTATCTCTTCAAAAGATGTTGCAGATGAGTTGAACTTTAAGACCAAATGCAGTGACAATAATCAAGTAGGTGAAACTAAGTTAGAGCAACTAAGACTAATCACTAGTCACATAATCAATGATCTTTCCTTTTACTTTAATTGTTTTTCATGAAACAGAAATAGACTTTTTTTTTTGTTTTTTTTTTTTGGGGGGGGGGGGGGGGCGGGGTTGTGAAACAGAACCAGCTTCATATAACTAAAGCGTAAGTCTGTATAACCAGCTTAATATCCAAAAGTAAGGTACAATTGATACAAGGCCCAGAAATGGGATATATAACAAACAAACAAAGTCCTTAGATCATGTACAGCCATTTTCACTGGTTGATCTACAAACTGTTTAGCTTCCCATGACACTTAAAATAATTTTGCATGCAGCCATTGTATGCATAAAGCTGTATTAGCAGTAACTGGATTCTTATAGATGCTAGAACATGGCAAATCTTGTTGTTGACTCTACAATTAGATATTAATTCTGCGCCAGAAAATATTTTTATATCCTAACTAGGCCACCAACTAATATCAACTTGGCAGACTTCAAAAGTTGATCAAGGCTTCTTTTGGATTGATGACCTAGAATTCACAGACGAAACAATTTTGTAGTCAATCATAAACTTGTTAAAGCAGTGAAAAAGAAGAATAATGAAGATTCTAACCTGTGCATGGGGGTTCTGAACTTCTATCCCACTGGACTTGTGAGATTTTGTCCATTCCACAAGAGGATCATGGATGAAAGTTTCAAGAACACTCATTAGAGTCTCCCTGTGGGCCCTAAGCACCGAAAGTGTGATCTCACAGACCCTCAGAAAAATACCCTCATATCCAGTAATGCCCAAGCCATCAATCATGTTCTGTGGATCCATTCAGAATAGGCAATTCAAGAATTTATCCACCAGGAGCAGTTAAAAACTAGTAGATCTTACAGAAAATAGAGTGAATAAGTTGTGAAGCAGCAAGAGTGCACTCAATTGAGGAATAGGCATAATCAGGAAGATAGCAATTCCAGCACTTTGGTCATGATCATACTGTTCACAACATAAACATAAACTGTGTTTCTCTCACCTGGGTTAGCCTGAAAGGCACCAGCTCAGGCTTCTCCAACTGCAAACCTTTGTCAAATAAGCAACTGAAATCAACATGAACACAGTCACCTGTGGTTGAATCGAAAAGAATATTTTCACCATGTCGATCACCAAGGCCCACAATGTGCCCAACCATTGACCACACTGCAGTAGTGTGCGCATAAGCAACTCGAGCCCTGAACCAAGCAGCTGGTTCAGAGAATGTGTTCAAAAACCATTTGTGGAAAACTGGAGGAAACATTGGAAGAATTTTGTTCTTCAGCATCTCATCTTCAGGTATTTTCCCCTGGCATTGATCATATATTCGCTTAATTTGAGGGTTTGTCTTTTGCCTGTCAAATTTCCTACAACTTATATAAATGTCTTGAAGAATGTGCCTAAGCCCATGGGTGTGGGGCACCCATTCTACCATACCACAATCCTCAGTTAATGGAATCACTGCAAAAGTGCGAATGTAAAGCTTCCTCCTACGACTTTCTGGGCATTTGGATAATAACCGGTTTATCATAGCATTAAATTCCATCATCCGCGCATCTTTCCTAAGGTCATCCTTGGGTTTGCAAAGGAATGGATGTTTGATTCCATCACTACCGAGAAGAATAACCTGTTAACAGCAAAACGACTCCTATTACAAGGAGCAAACTCCAGCCAAAATGAAGCACAGATTGGTTATCCATCAGAATGAAAGACAATCATAAATCTGCTTTGTCTATGAGAAGAAAGATATAAGTAATGCAACTAATCCTATAGAGAGTTCAATCCTAACTCAAGATGAATGGTCGCAGCATATTTCAGCCTTAAAACATGCAAATATGATGAGAAGTGATGTTTCCAGTGATGGACAGGTATGTCACGCATAAGAACCTGTCTTGCGAGGGGAACAAGGAACAACAGACAGTATTATAGTACCCAAGCTGATTATGGGGTACATTTCACTTCCATTTAGGTGTGCAAAAAGATGTGGTTGTTATCCTCTTGAATTCACCATAATAACATTCACAAAGTACCTATGTAATGGCAGTTAAACATTAAACAAATGGCCATGGGAAATGTCCCTTCTAGGCACCTACACCATTTTGTGAAGAAAAAAAAAATAAAAAAATTAATCAAACAGTATGATTCAAATCACATATATCAAACAAGAAGCTTACTTTCTTGGGTCGCTGAAGAGATGAAAGGATCTCAGCCTCATCTGCAATACCTGATATTGTCGGAAGGTCTGCGGCCGAGAAGATATCAGATCTAAGTGAATCGGTCATATTTGTATCGTATGTGGGTAAACTGACCGTGAGGGACTGTTGGATGGGCATTATAATTTCCAGCGGCATCATTCTCTTCAATGCACTGAATTCAGTTGAAATATTGATGGCCCTTGCCTTTGACTGGCCGGTATGGAAGCATAACCTGATTAGATGGTCGATGAGGGTAGCAAACTGAGCAAATAAATTGTTGCCACTGTTTCCCAGAGTTGACAACCCTCTTCGTGCAGCTTGTATGATCTCCGCAGCAGCTTCCCTCCTTGAAGGTACTGTGGATTTTGAAACTGCTGCCATGATCCAAAGGGCTTGCTGTGGGTATTGTCGGAGAACAGAAGTGATGATGACTTTCACCAACCGCACAATTTCTTCATTTTGGTGGCAAATTCTAGAAACTAATTGGGGCAGAACTGTTAACCACTGATAAGCAGGCAGATCCTTCAAACACCCTCGCATGATGCTCATTACCTGCAAAGTATCAACAAAGAGTATATAAATTATAAACATATATATATATATATATATTTTTAAAAGATGATAGAGGAGACAATAATTATAATTTTGTTTGAAAAATATGAACGCCAATACTCTAAGATCACTACCTTTCCATGGACATTTTTCATATCTTTATTGGATGACAAACCAGTTCTTTGATAAATGCTCCCAAAGTCGAACCAAAGGGTTAACAACCTTGGAAGTGCTTGAAAGAGATTCTTGTGGCCCCTGTGAAGACCCTTTGCGTAGAATAACAATACATCAGGAAGGTAAGAGCACCAATGTTTGTCAGTATTTAAATTTGTAGAAACAGCAGTGAGGGAAACAGGTGGAATCATCCTAGGACCCAATTCGAAATTCTCTTCCTGCCTCCTTCTGGCATCAACAAGCAATTCATCAGAATACTTGGCCATGTAAAAGAATCCTTTCTCCCACTTAGGCTGCAGTTCCCTCACCCTAGAAAAAAGACAAATGACATCTTCTTTCTGCTTCTGGCCAGTATAATGGATCCACCTCGAGTATAAAAGAAGGGTTTTTGCAATATCTAGATTCTCGTTCATAGCTTGTGTATCACAAAGCAAAGGAGGTGGGTTCAGTGGAACCAAGGACAGGCTAGTGATGGATAACAATGCAGCAGAGCCAATGACCTCCACTGGCATGTTCAGAAGATTCTGTTCCAGCTCTGCAATGGCACTATCCGATCTCCTAGTACTCCACAAAAGCTTAGCCTTTTCCATGTGAACGTTAGGTGCACCTGAAGCCTTTGCTTCTAAAATTGCTCGATTAGCAGCCTCATAATGACCAGCTGATCGACAGAGTTTTGCATACTGCAGCCAGCAGTTCCCAACTTGAGCACCAAGACCACTGGCACCAAAAACCAGTCTCAGGAAAGCCAAGAGTGGCTCCCTTGTCCAGAGAGATGGTTGTGTAAATCTAAGCCGATTTTCCCAGTTTTCCACTACGCTAGAGAATCCAGGTTCACCCAGATGGAATGATTTCTCCAAGAAAGACTCACCAACAAGGAGTGCTTGGAAGTCTTCCAGCTCCCGTAGCATGTGCAGTTTTACGACAAATGGGTAAGCCCGGGTATAGGAATCCATTCCTGCAGCAGCCAAGGGAGCAATCAGAGCTTGCTTTGAGACTGCAATTTTTTCAGCAACTGTGAATTGATCTTTCTTCATCATTGCCTGGAGAATCTTTGCAACATCCATGTCAAATGAAGCATTTGACTCAGAACTGCTACAAAGCAAACCTTCTTCATCAGCCCCATTAAGATACTCATCCATCAGGTCCCACCTTCCAAGCCTCCATGCAGCCTGTACACCTTGCATACACCATGTTTTCTTGTACTGAGGAACCCTAGAAATTAATCCATCTACATGAGTAACCATTGCCTGCAAATGGCACATGTTCAGAAGACAATTAAGGACATCTGAATGCCTCTGAACTGAAGTGGGTTCCATCTGCAAAGCCTGTTCGCAAGAAGTCAAAACTTCCGCAAAATTTCCTGCCTTCTTGTTAATCAAGAGCTGGTCTTGTAAGCTTTTAGATTTACGTAGACATGCCAAACCAGATAAGCCATCAGGCTCATCCAAACTGCCATATATTTCCATTAAAAATGACACATCTTCATCTTCAAAGATACCACTCCTCTCAGCAGCAGGATTGAATGATCCTGACTTCTCCCGCACATGAGACTCAAAGTACAAGAAGGACCTAGCATAAGCCTGGCACCTGAAGGAAGCCCTAGCAAGGGTCACCTTAGGAATTGCAGCTAGAAGCTCTGAAACATATTTACACTGCATAAGTAGTTGGCCTGAATCTGTTGAAGAATTCAGGCTAGCGTCTTTTAACTTGGAAGCTTGCTTAGAACTTGATGGTTGGAGAGACTGAGAAAGAGCAATTTCTTGTTCAGCATCATCCACCCATTGGCCAAGGTTATCAAGAAGAGTGAACACAGCTTGAATGCAAACTTCACTTTTCCTGGAATTGATTCCATGGATTGCACCCAAGCTGTCTTCTGACGCTGCAGCATCAAGAACAGTAAGGATCTCCTCTGTTATACCATACCGTGCCTCCTCGGTACCATGGCAGACAGCATCAAGGACCAAATATGGCAGCAGATATATTGCTGTTTGCATATCATGACGCACTATGCCTCGGCAAGCATTGAAAATACTTGCACGGGAACCAGTTGCATGCAGAGTCAACTTTTTTATCCAGAAAAATATCCATCTTCTAAATGACATTGAAGGTTGGTAAATTGCACCAGCACATGCAGAATCTGTCACATTTGGAAGCTGAAATCTTGAGGTCAAACAAGGGGCAATTATCTCTTTAACATAATTAGAGAAACGGTCCCACAATCTCTGACCCCTCCCATTCATTGCACTGGAATCAGCTGTGCACTTGATCCCAGATGGAGGGACATTCAAAGGTGGTTTACACTCCAGTGTCTTTGACAAAGACGCCATAAAATTTTCATCAAGTGATGCCTCACAACCTGCAATCTTCAGCAGCTCTTGTATAGCCAGTGCAGCTGAGTCTTGGACTATGGTATCAGGTGCTGCTCTAAAAGCCCTGGCCAGATGCTTGTGGATCAACTCAAAGATTAAATCATCATCTGAACATGCAATTTTAAAGCGCTGGCTTGAAAGACCTGTTACTTTGGCAGGATCAACAGCACCAAATGCTCCAAGGCAATCAGCACATACCAACTTCAGCCGCTGTCCAACTACAGTCCTTGATTCTTCCGCACAACCTCTAAGCAGGGAAGTGATCAAAGAACTCAAGACATCCATATCCGAACCTACTTCCCCGGTGATAAAAGAAGTGATGTCCTCCCTCCTCGCATTCAGCAGTTTGCTCAGCTCGCAGGCCACCATATACCTAACATTCAAATTCTCATTATTTAACCCATCAACAATATTTCGCAGTTGGTCTTTTAAAGTCATCGAACCATGTGCTTCTTGTATAAATTTGTTCACTTCTGCTAGGGCAGGAATACTGGGCAGCGGAGGAAATTCACAGATATGCTGCTTCAGGATATGCTGGTTCTCAAAAACAAGTTCCTCCAAGATTTTCACAATTTTACTTAAATTTGAAGAAGGATGTTCTTTATCTCGTTCCAACAAGGTAATAAGAGCAGCAAAAACTTGAGATATTACGTGTTTAGTGCTAGAAGGAGACACCTTTACCAACTGCTTTATAAAAAAATGCAGGACACAGAGACCCTCAGCCTGCAGCGACTCCTTATCTATAGCATACATGAGAAGAACCATAAGTTTAGGTACATAAGTGCTGAGGTGGGAACCCATCATATTGATCAGCATCTCTATACGTTGCATGGCTTGTTTCTGCAGTGACAGATCCTCTGCATGAAGCATTTTCCTATCCAGACTGTTGAGAAGTCCGACAAAATGATTCTTCAAAAAGCCTGGAAGATCTTCAGTACCAGTCAGAATTCTTGCAACTTCATTTATCATACGAGGCACCCTACCTAACCTGTAAACAAAAAAGCAAATGGCACTGAGAATGCCCCATTTTTACTAATACAACAGCATTTAAAAACCTGAAATGAAGTATGAATTCTCAGATAAAGGACCCCTATGTCAGAAGCTCTGACCAATGAATTCAGCTTAGAATATAACTGATATAAGGGGAAAAAAAACCAACCAAAAAAAAAAAAAAAAGAACAAGATAAAGCAAATGCTGAATTTGTCAGCATCCATACTCTTGACGAAAGTGCGTAAAGGACCGAAGAGAGAGAGTCCACTCCATCCATGTGTAATTGCTCATTTGTTGAGTATAAAAGTGAAGCAAAGCCAACATTAGGAATGTTTCAACATCAGAACACCAAAAATAATTCCTAAACAATGAATTTTTAATTTTTTTAGAATCTGATAAACGAATAAGTAACTTTTTAACGGCTTCTCTTGCATTACCGGGTATGAGTGGTTTTGTTATGAGTTGGTTTGACTGCCCTACCTATGAAGGAATATTTCCACAATGTTAATGAACAACCCATACTTCCATTTATCGACAATAGCTTGCATTTTGTCCAAGCAAGATCCAAAGCATGCGCATGCAATGTGGAAAATTTGAAAAGAATTCTGTACCTTTCTTTTGCCTCATCTAAATCACTATCTATAAAGCACACAAGTTCATCCAAAAGTGCAGGCAATGCCGCTGCAAAAATTTCTTGGTTGTCAGAGCCAGTCTGCACATGGTAAAACTGCAAAGCAGAGAGTAACTCTGCACCATCAGCTCGATGAAGAGCAAAAGCAAGCACTTTTGGTAGCCAAGTAACAATCAATTGCACCATATCCGTGTTCAAGCATCCAGCCAACTCATGTAAAGTATCAATTGCTTGATCATTACCTTGTTGAGTGACCACAAGCTTCGGAAGGACAACGGGAACAATTTTCTTGACAAGTTCTTCAGTTTCAACACCAAGAACAGCCTCTGCAAACTCTCTGACCATCTTTGGACGGTTTGCAAGCCTCACAGATAGATAATCATACAATTCATTCCGAACAGGAATAACTTTCGATAGGATAAGTTCAAATCCTCCTTTGAGATGGAAATAGCAAGATCGACATATTAACTTTGATGCGATCAGCCTCACTGTCAAATATGGATTATCAAGCTGATCAACTATCAAAATAAGAGAGAATAAGAATAGTTGACTATTAATATCAACTGAAATCATAATCTCTGCTGTGGATTCCAGAAGAGTCTCAGATATCTGGGGATCATCAGCTGCTGCCAAAGCATGTTTTATCTTGTCCAAGAATTTTTGTTCTTTTGTTTTATTTGTTTCTTCCTCATCCGAAAATAAACAATTTAGCATGTTCTCCTCAACAAAGAATCCGATTTGTGTGCAGAACGCCTCTCTCACAGCCCTTTTCCTGTTAAGGAGAAGGAATTCAACACATTTAATCCATTCAGATCTAGTATTAAGCAAAATTTCCTTAGTTCCATGTGCAAGGATTCGCTGAATCATTCTCACACAAGAAACTTGAACCTCTTCTGATGACTCATCATAAAGAAGCTCAAAGAAGAGCAACTGTAGACGGACAAAATCACATTCCAAACCAAATTCTATGCTGGGAATATCAGATAGATGCACAACCCCTGAATGCAACTCATGATTGTGTACCACTCTCCGGTCACACTTTGAACACCAGAACCCTCGCAATAGATGATCTAATGATGAATTGTGTTTAAAATTCTCCTTTGTCAAGAATAATTTGCATTCACTTTCACAAAGACCAGCAACAATGTTACAAGAACCATAAATGCACGCCAAATAACCAAGAGAACAAGGAATTATTTTCTTGACTTGCTCATTCTTCTCATTCTCCAAGAATCTGCAAATTAAAACAGGAACAGAACGGAAGAATTAGGTTCAACTCTTAATATTAAATCAAACCCATACAATTATGCACGGCAAGCACAGTAAATCCGGGAACAATTACAGTTATTGCATCTGTTACGCTGACAACAGTCTACTAATGATATGAACCAAAAGCATAATTAGAGTTGGTAGGGTACTTTCATCCCTAAACCCATCCCAACTCAAAAGGAATAAATTTCACTACCAAACTACAAAGAAGAATACCACTCACTCTCCATATTTGAAACACAGACAAGGCAACTATTGATTACTTACTGCAGCCTTTTGAACATTTGTGTCAGTACAGCAAAACCAGACCACAAAACAATTACTGGCATAGAAATGACAGCTTCTGTTCTAACTTCTTCTGCTTCATCTTGAAGGCCCAAATCTAGAACTTTGAGATCACTTCCACTTTGCAATACACATCCCATCTTGGACAGAACTTGGACACACAAACATTTTGTCTTCCATGGAGGATGAGGTTCAGCAATAACAATAGTATGAGTCCAAGGAAGTCTCAGCAATAATAGCACATGATCTGCAACATCACCCATATTCCTAAAAAGCTTATTCTCCTCTGGAAGGGAACCTACAGGAGAATCAAAATTGACAAGTTGCAAATTGTTAAATAGCAGAATTTAGTATATTAAACTAGCACACTCCCAGGGAACAAACTAAAACGCAACAGAAGAACAGAATGAAATTCTCCGCAGCAAGTTCCTTAGAGTTCAAGAAACCTTAAATGCTTGGGTAATTTAATCTTTTAACTGCAAAGTAAAATGAAAGAGGAGATTAAACATAAATTTTATATTCATCAATTCAATATCTAAATATTTAGAGAAACAAAAAAAAGAAAACTAAAATGCTATTAACATATATACAATGCAAATAAATAATTTATCCACATAAGTACGGATTTTGTACAATAGCCTTTTTACAAGAAGCAGCATCACAATTGCCAACAAAATAAATTCTCTTCATCCAGAAACAATTGAAATCTACGTAAATAGGGATTTTTTACAACAGCCTTTTTACAAGAAGCATCATCACAGAGACAAAAAAATAATAATAACAATAAAATAACTTCTCTTCATCCAGAAACAATTGAATTTGATATCAATAAATTATTCATAGCATGAGTGTTTGAAAGAATTTCTTAGATGTATGCAATGTATCCCAAATGAGAAGTTCGTGAAGCTGGGGATGAAAGGTTAAAACCGAGATGTGTAGGCTTACTTTCCACAAGCAAGATGCTGTGAACTGCTTCCAAAAAGATGGATAAATCAAGAGGAAGTGAGATTCCCTGCTTGGCCTGCATGATATAATTCTCAGTTATACGTGGTAAGCACAGAGTAAGCAAATGAACAATATATAAATACTAATGTAAGTTATGTAACCTGTTCGCATATCCAAGGAATCCACTCACGCATCTTCTCAAAAATGCAGCTTGAAAGTTTTGTCTGTGGGTATACACAGAAAACAATGCCTAGTGTGCTAAGAGCTGTTAACGCAACCTCTGGGCTTAATGAATCTGTTTTTCCTCCAGGAGGATTCAGAAATTCAATGAATGAAAAAATCGATCTGCGCACAGATTCATCATACTCTTTTTTCATCTCACAATTAAATTTACAAGCATCTAGAGAATTAATATTTGAAGTTATCGCTTCTTTATCTAGCTTCTGACGTTTTGTTTTGCAAGTGTTTAGGTCTTGAAATGGTCTTTTCCCTCCAACAGTTAAGCTTGCGTATCCACTAGGATTTGGCGTTGATAACTGCATATTCCCATTATCAGTTGTTCCTTCTTCAGCAACATCAGCACCAATTGTAGATAGAGCTATTCGAAAGCAATCAATCAACGCAAAAGAGGCATTTGAAGAACAAAGCAAAGAGAGAAGAGCTTCTGGCCGCCATACGGAAGGGGGACAACATTTAGCAATCCGAATGTATGCATTGCACAAAGCAGCCTGAGAAAAATAAAATAGAGTTATCCCCAAGGAACTAAGTTATTAATTTATGAGCTACCCAAATATTAGAAAGAACGCCTAGCTACATTAATCATGGCTGGTGAAACAAGGAACCAATGGTGATCAAATTGACCTTAAGCTCTGGACTTCTTGTTCTCTGCATTGACTCGGGAAAAACAGAGACTAAATCTGCAGCGGTCAACTTGACAACATTGTCAGAACAACTAGAGTGTACTGCATTAAGGCAATGACCAATTGAAGAATCATAAACAGTATTTCTGCAAATTGAGGTTAGTGTTAGTAATAGTGTCTTTAATGGGAACAGGCAAGCTACAAAGTTTGGAGACCAATTGCTTCCCATGAAAAGGAAATTTATTAGAACACAATGAAAATTTTATTATACAATTTTTGATAATACCAAATCATCCTATAAAATAAAATAATTATATTAATATAAATATTTTCTTGTGTTCCCGTATCGTTGAATAAGAAAATTAATAAATTCAACTGTTAAACACGTAGCTGTCGAGCCTGTACCCTAGGCCATGTAACATGGATACAAACAAACAGCTTTTCTATAATTTTTTTCCATGATTCCATATAGCTTTCAGTAAACAACCAATCAAGCTTCATAGAGGGAGAGTTACCAGCAAACTGTGCAAGTTTCAAACATCTAGAGATGTACCTGAACACTGGAAGCTCTTCCTCATCTTCACTCAATAGAGTTGATATTGACCGAATGAGTTTCTCGCTGGGAATAATTTCATAATCCATAACCGTCCCAATGATGTGTGCAAGATCAAAATATGCCTTCACAAAATTAGATTTGTTAGTTTTGTTTGGGAGGGGAGGATATCACAATAAATTCACAAATCAAAGACAAAGACAAGACACAAAAATATATGTATTTATTAAACATTCAAGTCTAGATGAGCTGATAGGCTAAATATATAAACTAAAAATCCAGATTAAAAGATCCAAACTTGTAATAAATATGCCACCCACCATATGCAGATCAGCATCTCCATAGCATAACAAAGTACATGCAGCCGAAACAAATGACGCATTGATGAGTCCTTCAACGTATAGAGTTCCTCCAGTTAGGCATTTAGAAATAATCCTAATGACCCAAGTAGCAAAAGGCTGCCACCTTTTCTTGCCGGTGAGATTAATCAAAACACCATGACCATCAGCAACTTTGCTGCAAGGAGGAAGATCGCTGAGAAGTGCAGGGTCACTGGAAGTTCCATTAAATGACTCACAGAAGCACTTTAAAGACACTTTGCTTGACACTGTAATGCTTGACTCATCAGCACAAAGTGAAGCTACATACAGAAGATCTGTATAAAGACGAGCAAGTTAGCTTATAGATGGTCCTCATCATGCCTATTATGTATATTACTAATGCAAAAACATCATTCACAACTGATTGCAATGTTCTAAATCATTGCTACAAGATGTGAGAATTTTTCATTTTTTGACAAGTAACAAACCGTAGGATTTATAAAACAAGACATAAAAATTATGAGCACATTACTGCAGAAACAATTGTGGAGCTATTGTAGCATATCAAAATTATTTGCCCTGTCCAATCCCCTTATATCCATCACTTCTGCCTAACCACCCCCCAAACCACACACACACACACACACAAATGGGGATCTGCTACTCCCATGAGCATTCTTTGTAAGTTCAAGGAATTAATAAATAAGGGTCATCGTGGATGATAGAAACAGAGATAACATCTAGAACCACTCAATTCTGTAAATGATGCAATCACACTTATTTAAGAACCATATTTTCAAAAGAGTGCATTGTGTACCTTCAACCACTAGCATGGTGTCTATAAAAAACTGACGATATGCATCTCGATCTCCAGCGCGGAGAAGGGATAAAAGGGATCCTACTGTTTCAAAAATCACTGCATGCCGAGAGCTGAAACATAACATGTCGGCTTTTAACCAGTAGTAAATAGAAAGATGCTGGAACACGCACTTTGCAACAGAAAAAGAATAGACAAATATGATAAGCATATGTAACGAGACCTATCTTTCTTTCTTCTTCTTCTTATTATTTTTTTTTTTCGATACATATGAAAAGACATATCTTTCAGATAATATGACAAATGCTGCTAGAAGATATTAAAAACTATCTCAGACTGACTGCAAGTCAGCAACATCTGTTCGCTCCTTTTTCCTAGATAGGTTTGAAATCTTGTATGGAGTGTGGATTATTCTCAGTTATCTTCCCATAAGAATGACTAACTTCATGTAGTAGTAGTAGTAGTAGTAGTAGTAGTAGTAGTAGTAGTAGTAAGAACAACAACAACAACAATAATAATTAGTTGATGAAAACCAAAAAATAAAAATAAAATACAGTATGCATATGCAGCTACTGTTTATTATTCACTGAATTAGCATAATAATTAGCTGATGAAAACCAAAAAATAAAAACAAAGTACCCATTAAAGTATGTATATGCAGCTACTGTTTATTATTCCGTGATTTCACACTTGCATGATCCCCTAAGATTTAGCAAAATTTCTTCCTATTTTCCATCGTTAGGAATAGCTTTCTAAGTTTCCTATAAAATCCAAATTTTTATTAAAAAATGGACACTGGTATAGGACAGCCATGAGTACATCACTGACAAATTCCAAAGCTGGACTAGTGACTCCCTTCGTCTTCAGTCTTGAATACAACTTTAAGTAGGGAAAAAATCCACTATATTCCATTTGCTCCTCTCTTTCTGAAGGAGCTGCTCAACTATTTCTAGATTCCTTTTCACCTTCCATATGGAATCAGTTTGCCGAAACATTTGAACTTGGTTTCTTGAGCATAACCTATGTAACTTTCTCTAAGAATCAAAATTATCATGTGATAATTTAGCCAGAGAAAAGCATGAGCCCGCTGGGATATGCATGCGGGAGACAAATAATGTTGAATATGTGTTACGCATCCAATACTGTCAAGCTGCAGAAGAGGAGCATCCACCTGGCTTAAATCTCATTGTGCCCAAATTATGGATATCATGACTGAACTCCTAAAACAGGATTCTTCTTCCTCTTCTTTCTTACAATTGGCATGAATATTTTAAGTTTTTAACATTTCTAGCTCAGAAATTCAGGGCCTAATGTGATTTCACTAGTCAGAACATACAAGATCCAAACACTAAAACTCAACACCTGACAAGTCGGGTAAAAATCAAATGCATAAATCAGCATAAAAGCACAAAGAAATTAAGACTTATTTCATGATTGACCATAAAACCATCACATTTTCAGACAAACACACTTTCAAAAGTTCTGCAAAGGTTCACAAATTGGGAATGAAATTGACACCCTCCCCGCCCCCGCCCCCCCCAAAAAAAATAATAACAATAATAATAATAGTAAATAAATAAATAAAATAAATCAGGGAAGTAAGTGGTAAAGAGAATCTTTATTAAGCACTCACCGAAATGCAGGTTCAGCAAAGAAAAGCAGTAGGCGACCAATAAGAGGTAGGATGGTGACGGCCCTGCCATGGTAAAAAACTCCGGGAAATTTCTTTGCTATGAGAGTCAAGAGCTTCACTACGGCCATGACCTCTTTCTCTTTAACTATAAACCAAGAAAATCGAGGAAGACCGATTAAACATGTGTATACTACATACATATATATAGATATAGATATATATCGGCACTTTGATCGGAGAAGGGATTTTAGAGATAGACCTGAAGAAGAGGGGACGACATATGCTTGAAGAAGATTGGGAAGAACAGCGCGGAATCTGATCTCCAAAGTATCGTCTTCTCCATTGTTCGGAGGTGTTGACGACGAAGCGGCGATGCGTTCGCGAAGCTCGTGAATTAGGCTTGAGAGGTTAGCCATCGACTCTCTCTCTTTCTCAGTTCCCTCCTTTTTCCAAATGAAAAAAGAGTGATCCTCGCTGCCCTTTAAGTGAGTGACCCGCTCCTTCACCTAGTGTGACTCGGACCTAACTCATGAGATTTTCCCTTTTTCGCAATTCGGCCCCTCGAAATTGAAGTTTCCTTCACCCATACCCTTAACGTGGGAACAAAATTAAGTTCTATTTAAATGAGCTTTCCTTTTTTTTTTTTAATTAAAATCTTTTTTAGATTTCTCCCAACAACCGTACCAGATTTGGTTAATGTTGAATTATTTTATATTTCCAGTAAGGAATACATATCATCTTCTGCTTAAAATTGAAAAAACATAAAAAAGATTGAAAAAACAATAAGCAAATAAAATAAGACAATTAGCAAGAAAAATAAATGTATGATATTTTTCGTAAATAAAATAAAAATAGCTTTTAATTGGTATAAATTATACTATTATCTAATATAGGAGTTTTCCCACAAAAATATTGTTCTCTATAATACATTATTTTATAAGAAAACCCATCTCTTTGATAGTGCGTGTAAGAATATACTGTAAAACTCTTACACTTATAGGACATATTTATTTTGTAAGATGTAGAACTCAATAGGAGATAGTATTTCATTTGTAATTCTTATCTTATGTTTGGTTACATTTTTTTTATGGAGATAACATATCTCACGATATGTAGATAATATGGATAAAATTTTATGATAGTTGTAATTAAAAAAAAATCAAATGTGGGAAAAAAATAATAAGAGTATAATAGCATCTCTTACACAACCCCATATCCAATAAAGCGTTCTCAAAGAGGAGCAAGTTAGTTGTAACCTATTTGTTAGTAAATTGATATATAGAATTCACATAACACGTACCCATATTTCAGTAACTTAGGCAAAATAAAAAATAAATAAAAATATATTAATCTATTTAATAATACGTTAAATAATTTTGATTAGAACTATTTATGCACACAACGAGGACTTTATGTGTGTGTATATATATGTGCACGTATAATAAAAGTTTGTTATTTATTTTTGATTTTTATGCATTACATACTAAGGAAATAGTGTGTGACAAAATAAAAAATTAGTCAAGTAATCCCATTCTCTACAATAGTGCACCAGTCAAGCAAAAAAAAAAAATAGTATGGTTCGCTTCATCACTTTTCTAACGTAAGACTCGAATTGATCCTTAAATAAATAAAAGAGGTAAGACTAGATTTTGCACTAGGTGAGTGTTCACTGCTTGTCTATTAAGTGGGAAATTTT
>JAVXUM010000036.1:30271117-30284906 GCA_035590655.1 Pouteria glomerata
GATGCCCAGAAGTCTATTTTCAATGGTTCTGCTCAAACAAATAGAGAAAAATGGGGGAAAAAAACAGTAATATGTGCACAAACCGATGAAAAGTTTCCCATGTTTGAAATGGACACCCACTTCTAGCAGTGACTTGAAGTCAGGATACAACTGAACTTTAATGTAAAAGCCAGCATACTCCACATTGTCCACAATACAATAATCATTTAGAGAATTGCAAAACAGTGTATTTTTCCATGAGAGAGGAAATTTTACATGCCCCCTTTCTAGGTCAGTGATATGTTGTCAGAAAATCCTGTTTTTATTTGTTGTGCCTTGCAAGTTGCCAAAAATAATTCTATGGTACTGTTAATAAACTGAACTGCAAAAATAGGAGGTTTTGTATAACAATATTACCACAAGTGCATTCTTTTGAATAGTACTAGCAAGAAAAAAGTTTGCAGCATTACCTCAATAGGTTCGAGGTACCCCTCAGACTTGGCAAAACAAATTTCCAAAGACGGCAAAAGTTCAAGAACACGGGCGTTAGATAATGCTTTCCAGACGGCAAGCCGTACAGGACTTTCAACACAACGGTGTAGATAAATTGCAACTTGTCGGCCATAAATCAAATCACCATAAGATACAGAAGCAAACTGCTCCACAAGAGTTTCCATAAAAGTAGAGTAACTCTCATGTATCTCTGATTGAAACCTCAAGAACTCCACACTGGCTTTTTCTCCAGTTTCTGCTAAGACATTCTTATTGCCCTCCAAAATGAATTCTTTGCTTTTACTTGACCATAATTCATCAAGAAATTTCCCATAAACCTCCTGCAAAGTTTCATACACATCCCTACTCTTCTCCTCTTCAAGCACACCCATACCAAGAAGTAAGACTACAGACAAAGAATGCAATTTCCAAGTGATCGGTACACTCCAAACAGGGGACTGGATCTCTGTAGAAACAAATGGTGTCATTACTTCAACGCCTAAAAGAAAGAAAAGTCCACCTTTAGCAACTTCAAGAAAACCAGTGACGTCCTGCACTCGACTTGCTATGTTAGAAGCACTTGGAAGGTCAGCATGTTACTACTATTGATGGTTGAGATGGGACTAAGAAACCAATGAATGGGAAGAGGCAGCCTTTGGTGAGCCCATTCTACTGCCAAATAAGTCAAGGGATGATCTTGACTGGTCATCTTTGCTGTGTCCAAGTCCTCATGAATGGTGTCCAGACAATCACCGCCCTTCTTAGACATTTTCTGCCCAACACAATTACTTCCATCTACTGCTTTCAACTTCTTCTTTACAGTCAACCATCTGTTTCTGTAATGAGAAGCCAAAATCTTACTAAAATGCTGGTAGTCCTCTTCCTTGTATTCCCACCCAAATGGTTTGAATCCTTTGTTATGGCTAATGAAATGGCGAATACAGAGATCAAAATACTTTAAAACAGGAACTTGGAGCAAGATATCCAATGCCTTGTCCATTATAAACCCATCCCTTGGTCCTGCAGTTAAACATACACCCAAGGCTGAATTTATCCTTTGTATAGTAAAGTTCATATCATCACCAGTAGGCAGATCTTTAGCGGATGCAATCTGGAAGATTTCAAGCATGGAAATAAGTAATTCTGCATCTGTTTGTGTCAACAAAAAGTTTTGAGACCAAAACCCTCCACCAGTAGCACCCCAACCCAGTCCAACCCCCGGAGCAGGGCCTCCTCTGCCAAACATCTCAATTGACTGCACCCATTGCCACTCAGGAACAATTAACTTCATGAAAGTAGTCAGTACACCATGGAATTCAAAAAGAGATGATGTAATCATCCCACCTGCAAGTATCAGACTTTCTCTTGATGTATTTTTGCCCTGGGATGAAGGAGTACAAATCTCAAACTTGGCCAATTGGATCAACTTATCAACAGAAACAACTACTTTAACTAACCCATGAAGGCAACAAACAGAAGCTATTGATGTTGAACATTCACCTTGACCTCTCAAATGACACAAATACTCAACAAAAGAGCCAGCTTGCGCAGGATCCTTTCCATGTTCTATGGCATTTGTCCTTGAAAAGCTCAAAAACTCATTCTTAATAAGTTCAAGACCAATCTGAGGAACAAACTGTGGTAGCCATGGCACACAGCCACCAGACAGGCCGTTTGTATCTTCTGGGATCACTCTGTCTAGTATACTAGAAATCATGTGCAGGACAGCTGATATCACCCATAATAAGGAACTCATTGGTAAAACCCCAACAGCAGAATTACTATTATTTTCTTTTTGCCCCTCCAAGAGTTTAGAAATGGATGGGTTACTCCTCAACGCCATCCATTTTATAGCAAAATCAACCATTGGACCAACCTGGATCCAGCACCAAGTCTCAGTGTCTTCAGCAGCAGCCTCAGACATTTGATTGCTTACATGCACATGTGAATAAAAATTTGGTAGTGTTCTAGTTAGAGCCCCCAAAACAAGGAATGCTTCCCCAGTGATGGTAGCAAATTCACTGAGAACATTATTTTCGTTTAGTTTTTCAAATGTTGGTACATTCAACCACATGCATAGAGCGGGGAAGAAATCTGAAAAGTAAGACACACAATATCCATATTGAATGCAGACCTTCCAAAAGCGCAACTGTTCAACTATCAATGCTGAAGAGAGTTTACAATTATCACGTCCCAATTTTAACCACTGGTCAAGAGTGAATGTGTATTGGTACAAATGCCAAGTTGCACTCCGGAAAATTCCATTTTTTATAAAATCAATACAATTCTTCTTATCAGATCGAGCCAACACCTGTTCCACCAAACATAAATATTCATATCTATAAATATTACATAATTAGAAAGAAAAAAGAAAAAGAAAAAAAAAAAAATAAATAAAGGCAGCCTGTCAAAGCAATAATGGAAGAAATGGCTTACCTTCAACAGCGTGACAGATTTTATCTTAGAAAGATGAACTTCCATTGGGTCTTTCGTTGTAAATCTTTCAACTACTGTTTGAACAAGCCTTTGGCACTTCATGATAGCATTTGCGCAAGTAGGCGAATGCCTTGCTATTGCAATAAGTATAGAAATTATGCACTCCTCCAAAGTTGCTGAAGGGTCTGTCTGGACCATAAAAATCAGTATATAATGTGAAACTAGAGAACCAGCAACCACACAAATTTGTAAAATATCAACAAATCATTTGAAAAGCACATAGCAGGATAAAAGAGAACGTTGACCAGGAAAATACACAGTAATGTTATTTTGACAACTTATTCAAATACCTGAAACCTTTCACATTTCAATAAAATAAAACATATATCAGGGTCTGTAAGACACCGCAATTGAAAACTGGCAAGCTTGAAGCTACTTAGCAAAGAACTTACATTTATGGCTGTCCAATTATAATATATATATCCAATAGAGTTCATTTCACCTACCAGAGAGATGCATAGAAGGAACAATCATATTTTGTCTTTGTGTCACAAACTGTTTTAAGGTCCTACTTTAATTCTTTACTTCGTGCACTTATTCCACATACACACATGAAGTCACACATGAAGAGAGATATATCCTAGTTTTGGTGCAATCCATAGTCAACTATCACTATAAATTAAATGCGTATAAGAGAACACCAAATACAGAATCCATGAAATACGAAGAGAGTGGTAACCTGCTACGGGCTCTCTCCACCTAGGTCTTTCAAGTCTCGGGTTCTATTTACACCCCCTTCCCCAAGCTTTCAGCCTTTGATGTACGCCCCCACCCCTTCTGGGGATAAAAAAGAAATAGACATGTACTACAGCATGTACATAAGACAACATTATGCCAACTGCAACAATCTCTTCTATTCATTATGACGATGGGCACCATTCCTAATATCTAACAACTGCCAAGTCAAACACATAGATAGTTGCCATAAAAAATTTCATCCCCTCCCCCCCCAATATAAAAAAAAACAGCCCAAAATACATGGCCAATCTAATTGTTTTGGGTGGATATTGAATAAATCTACATGGAGACTTTCGAAACAAAAAGAAGTTTAAGCAGTAAAAGTAAATCATGGAAAATCTATGAGGAAAAGTCCACACTGAGCCAAATGGAAATGCCAAGAAGGCTACCCAGTTCAGAGTTTGTCAGTTCTATTAATAAAATAATTAAACTTAAGAGAAGCTTCTGTAGTTTGCCATGCTTACCTCCAAGAGATGGCGAATCCTTGGAAGGATATCCATCCTAACCAAACCTGCTACAAAATCTTGTCCAGCTACAACCATATCATCCTTAATAGTTTGTTCACCTTCGGACTTGTCATTTACAATATCCTCATCAAAAGGCAAAACATTAGAAGGTTTAGCACTGTACTTCCAAAAGCCACCTTGAAGAAAACCGACATCAATCTCCGGTCTACTTCTAAATACAGGAGCAGCACAGATGTCCTTTGGATAAGTGGCTATTTTCTGAAATCAGAACACACTAAAATTTTGACTTTCTTGTAATAATTAAACCAAAAATAAAAATTTCTTGAGGAAATTGTTACCTCTGAGATGTCAAAGTAGATCTCATTTATATCACAGCTCAATATGCATTGGATAACTTTTGCACAAGCTAAAACAACCGAATTGTGGTTATCATCAAGAGACATCCTACAAGATAAAACAAGTTCAGATGCAACAACAATTTGCCACTAAAAGCTAGAAATGCATAAGAATTGTTATTATTTAACATTTAAAAAACCAAGAAAAACATCACTGCAAATAGGAATTGTAAAGCAAAATGAAAACGTGCCCATAAACAGACCTAAAAAATAAATTAATCAAATAAATTAAACCAGGTAAAAAAGGTAAAATGACAATTTTGTATAAATATATAAAAAAAAAAAAAAATTTAAACGCAACTGTTAAAAATATGTTCAACTGCTGAAGTACTTAAATATAATCCATACCATCATCTCACGAACCACTAGAAGCACATAAAAGGTCAAAACATAAAGCATGTAAATTCCAAGTAACATAGAAGAGGACATTTAAATGCACTCAGTTATGAACTTTTATCTCCTAATCATTTCCATTTTGGTGTGTGAGGAGAAATCATATGCCCTTGAATATTTGAAGTTCTCAGGATGCCTTGCTGATTCTGATTGTTTTTATGATTTCTTTAGATTTTCTTTTTAAAATTAGTTTGTAAAATATATGCAATTTCAGCAATCACTGTGCAATGGATCTGTTATAAGCATTTCAGTTGACCAGGATGATGCTAAACCAATAAAGTGGTTAATCTTAGCAACTATTACAAATAGAGACGTCACGATGAAGACATTAGAACTTACTTCCAATATGTGATACCAATAATTTAGCAAATGTTAAAAATATTAGATCATAGGATTATGAATGGAATGCTTGCCTGCAAACTAGAGGCAGATCAGTCAACTAATATAAAGGGTCATTAAAAATTAGCCAAAGAAGCATTGACAATTCACCTCAGTGATAAAGCAAGCTCAGGTTCTGGGCCAAGTGTATAAGCCCATATGGCGCTCCAGTCAATAAACTTGTTGATGCTAGCATTTTTCACATCGTACCCAACTTGGTTTTGACAAATGTTGTGCAAGGCCTTGTCAAGAACAGATGCAAGTAAATGCAACGCAAGAGCCCTTTGGCCAGGGACCTGAAATTTGCATTCAAATAAATGGTTAAGGAAACATATTTTGCAGTTTAATAATATAGTCACTTTTTGAAGAAGCTGCCAACATAAAAATGACCCAGCCATAAAATAAACGTCAACTAACCACACTTCTAGTAAGAGCTATTGCTTCTTTAATGGTGTAACCTGCCGCAGCAGGGTCTCCCTCAGTTCGAATGAAGTCACGTTCAGAAACATTGTCAGCAGTATACCCACTGTGAGTAGATATATTTCCTACAGTTTGACAAGGGAAAGTAATCTGTTAGCAGATGTTTAGTTCCAATACGACAAGACTGAAAGATGTAGATGTTATTGGAGAACAATGCATCATACTATAAGCTCTTTTATCTGATATAGATTTAAGAAGTCCAGAACCACAAGTTCTACGCCAATTGAGTTAAAAACCAAGAAACTTGTCATTAAGTAATGGAGTACACAAGGAATAACAAACAAGCACATGAAGCACAAATCATTAATTTTAAATTAATTACTAATAAAATGACTAATTAAAGAAATTGACTAAGAAACCAAGTTCAATGACACATCTGTAAAATATTTACAAGAAAAACATGCTACTGTTCCCCCGGAAACAAAAACAATACTTTTCACAAGTATTGCTGTGGGCAGACATCTGCTGTCCAGGCCACAGCATTCATGTCCTTGTTTACTCCTCCTGCAAGCATTATCAACTTATCTTGCACATGACACTTCCAGCACTTCAAAATTAAGAAATTCTTCTAACCAGACTTCAAAAAATAAGGCCACGAACCATAAATCACTGTGTGGCTGAGGAAAGAAGTTCTTGAATGATATGATAAATATTGATTTTAAATGACTGATGCAGATGATATTGTATTTATTCTCCCTTAGTATAAGAAAACATTAACAAAATTAAGCGGCAAAATAATTAAATACTGTTTGTTAGGTGGCTGAAGATGTATAGAGGTTTGTATAAACAAATAATTCAATAAATGATGAAAAATAGACTACCATTGAGACTGGTGTGAGAGAGAGAAACCAAAATGACACTGGACATATTTATCAAAATAAAAATGAGAATGACATTGTGATAGTGTAAGTCATACCAGCCTTTGGTACTTGCACAAAATCATTTTCGATGACATTACCCTCCAATGAAAACCTTAATTCCCTTACAGCCTCAACTCTCTTACTCCATGTATCCCACAAACTGCTACAGCTGGGGCTCAAATTATTCATAGCACTATAATCCAGTCTCCTATCAGTATCTGTTGAAGCTGCTGTTGTTACATTATGGGAGACATCGCTCTCAGAGACTGGAGAACTTTTTGCATCTTTGATCAACTTCTTCTCATCATGCAGATTACCCATATCTTGTCCTTTGGCAGTTATGTCTGAGCTTGATCCTATTTTCTTCTTTAGTTTATCCTGTCCACGCCTTTTCAAAGCCTCTATAATTGCAGGGTTCATCTTCTCCAGTATCTCAGCTTGTGCTTCAGCAATCTCGTCAGCTGACATTCTCTGCAACCGGGCACGATTCTCAGTATCAATTTGACTCTCAAGACTTGTGGACCCTTGTTCGTTTCTCATGTTGTCAGAATTATAACTGGAAGTTATGTGCAATGTTGATATGTTTTGCTTCTCAGTATCTGCGAGCCTTTGCCTCTTTGACACCTCTAACAATCCAGGATCCATCTTGCCCTTTGTTTCCGTAATCACATTTTGTGATGCTTCTTCTGACAGTGCAGGGCCCATCTCCTCCATAGTCGCATCCTGTGCATTTGCATTAATATCAGGTGACATTTGCTTAGGCATTGCGCTATTCTTGGTACCAATACAGCTGCTGCTTATTTTTTCTGAAATTTCAGTTACTTCACTATCTTTGTTCTGCTCTTTGGATTCAACAACCGAATTCCTATCTTCCTTCATTTTCTGGGACGAAGAAGAATTATCACTTGCCATTATCTCTCTCCACCTATTAAAATCCAAACCTTTCTTCTCTTTCTTTTGTAATGGATTAGCAAAGGTTGCTACGTGCTCAAAGTCCACAAAATCTTCCACTTCATCATCACCACCACCACCACTATTTTCACTGCCTATTGGAGCCCAATGCTGCAACCAAAAAAAAAATCTTCCATCAACTTATGAGGCTACCAAGAATGTAAAGAAACAAAGAGGTCCTCCTAATTTTTCTGTGAGACAGAAGAAAACTGATCCTTTGAATCACATAGTTAGTGATTTAACCATCATAATTAAAGGGTTGATCAATTTGTTTCCATATTGGTTTCTCAATAGACATCCAAGCTATCATGAAACTCGAAACAGCATGTGATTCTCCATCTCCATATAAGTTTTGGGTGGTACGAAGATCCACTTGATTGGTTAGTCAAAGTTTTTTTCGTTCAACTTGGCCAGAAACCTTCTCTTTAAATTTCTTCAGGTTTATTATCAACCAACCTTATGGAAATCAGGCAAAGAAGCCCTAATTTCAAGATTCATGTACTGCATTCAAAAATTATTTGGAGGGAAGGAGTCTTACAGGGCCATGAGAGCGGTGACGAGCCACCGGAAAAGGAAGGACAGTGGGACGAGGAGCCGAAGTCGTAGGAACAGGCTTGGTTTGGGGGTTGTCCGATATGCCCTTTTCGATTATGCTACCGACCAAGCTCGAGGCTTCGCCTTCCGGTAGTTGAAGCGAGTTGCTTCCGAAAACCTTTTGCCGCTGGGGCTTCGCAGCAATGTTTCCACCACCGCTAACTTTCTTCATCGATTCTCAGTTCACTTGCAGAGAGTCCCGATTAAGGTATAGAATAGATATATGCTTAAGACAGGCCTTTTCTTTAATTTATGGGTTTTGCCAAACACCAAATTGAATGGCTTTGAGCATCGCACTCAATTGTCGGCGTGAAACGAGCTTTAATAGGTCCTAAGGTTTTTGAACATATTGCAATGCTCTCAAAGCTGCAACTTTGTTCACCCCAAGCATGTAAGCAGAAAACTGGTCCAATTTGTTGCCAAAATCATATGGTTAGAGAGGGAGAGAGAGGTGCAAATACTTGATTATGAATCAGAGAGGCGTTTGGGACAACGAAAAAGACAACAAAAGAAGCACAATTCAGGGGGGGAGGGGGACGAGGAACTTAGGAATGTAGCGGTGAAGAAGAGAGCTGAGAGTGGGATTGAGTTTTTAATTCATTTGGTGATGAGTCCCACATCGAAAGAAGGCAGAGGAATACGGCTGAGTGAGATCAATATAACGGGTGCTGGGCCTAGGGGAGAACATACTTACCTGGACGGGGTCAATGGGCGATCATGAAGGCCTATGGCCTAGGTTGACGACCTCCATTGCACTGGGGAGGGGCGTCCGCCTAAGGTCTGCCCAAGTGGCAGAGCCTACGTCGTAATTTGTGGCAACGGGGGCCTGCGTTCGCGCGGCCCCTACCCAATAGAAAGTTTAAATTTGTTAGTTAATAATTTAGGGGCCGTTTGGGTTTTAAAATTTATGAATTCTATGACTTGGGTTGAATTAAATATTATTTTTATGTTACATTAATGTTAATATCGTTCTTTTAAATTTTGTGGACAAAGAAACTACGATTCGGATTCGAAAATAATTGAACGTAAGTTTGAGGAAAAGTACTTGGATCTTGAAAAAGGCAGCTTGATTGAAAAAGTAGTTTGTTATAATGTTAATATTAAATTAATAAAAAATTCCCTCTGAATAACATAAATAATTAAATAAAATTTTGAATAAAACTTGAGGGGCAAAAAATGATATTTGCCATATTTATTTGCACTAGCAAGGTACTATAGTTTATTACTTAACCACAGCAAAAAAAGTTCGAAGTGTTTAGGTTAGTAATACATTTTTTTGTTTAAATAAACGAGTTGGTTAATAATTTTAGTTTAACTAAAAACATAAATCATTTTTAAGTAAATCAGGAGTATAGCCTTATTTCGTTTAATATTCCAATCTAATTAGAGTTTGACTTAATATAAACAAAACGCATGCTTCGAAGTGAAATTTCCGGGGGGGGGGGGGGAAATGAAATTTATCCCAATAAATAAAAAATAATTTAATGCTTTAACCAAGTAATTATACTAACTTGCAAATCAAAACGAATCCAGCCCAGCTCGGGCTTTGCTCGGCATTCTTTTGCTCATAATGTTAATCCTCTAACTCGAAAGAAAAGCCCAGCCCGGAATTTCTCGGCCGAATGCGACTCCTTTTTCTTTTCTTCAGCCCACACACTGACCGGAAAAAACTTATCCGGTGACCGTTCTATCCGATCCCACGCAAAGCTATCACTACCCTGATTTCCGGTTCTGTCGCGAGAGGAAAAAAGCTCTTCTATCTTTTTATGGGCCGGGACATCCTAGTGTGTACTGATAGTCCCATTGCACATTATAGTTTTATCAACTTGATGGGATTCATAGGATGTCAGGGTTAGCAGAAGTATAGAAGTACGGAGATCATTGAATTTCGGCGGTTCATATATATTCATATTTTTTTTACCGTTAGATTTTAATCCATTGATTCTGATCTCTATGTCATGGAACTTACATCGAGATCAATGTAAACCTTTCTCACTTGATGACATAAAATATTTGATTTAGCATTCGTTCTTCTTTTGGATCAGGTACATTTTTCGTCTTGTTATTTTTTTTATTATTTTTTTATTATTTTATGTATGGAGTGCAAGATTTTTATTTTTTTATTTTTGATAACTCGAAGTGTCTGAGTTAATCTATGTATATCTCAATTAATTTATGGGAGTCTAAGATTTAATAACTAGTAAGTTTACAATAGTCCAATTGTCCTAAAGAGACTCTTTAGCGGGTGATCGTTGAAAAATAAGCTCCAATTTTTGACTAATTGAGATAACTCTCGGAATTATAAATCGTTAGATTTTGAACAAATAATTCTAGAAGATGTGGTGGCTTATTTAAATTGTGGTGGCTTATTTAAACTGATAACTAAGGTAGCTCAATGGCTCATCTCGTAGTGGATTGTTTGGGGGTGTTAATAACTTCTGTGTACCTATGCTATCATTTATCATGCACTAAAACGTGAGGCAGGAACCTTTCTGAATCTTGCTTAATGAATGGAAAATTTATTTTTTTTAAATTGAATTTTGTATCTTTATGCAGGTGGGTTTGGATCAACCTGATATCTGATTTCATTGATTCACTGGGGGAAGAAACGAGTCACTGCACTGGATGGAAGGGATGCCAGAGCTGTTTTTATGCACCCATCTTTTTTCAAGGTGTATATTTCACGCCATGGAGCTTGTAACCCGGCTGCTTCCAACCCTAAATTAATTAAGAAAATGATAAATACACTCATTTATTAACTTTTCTCTTTTCACATTATCTTTTTCATTAAATTTACTACAACGGGAGAAGTTAATTAAAGAGTACAAATACAAACACCCAAGTCATTCCTCTTCATCTGTTTTTTGGCTGCGCGGCTTTGGGCCTCGTAAGGTACGTTGGCAATTTAACAAGTCATGGTGCCCGAAAAAATATTTCGAAAAGAAGAGAGTAAGATTGTAAGAATAATCAAATCTTTCCGAATCCATTATTTATCCGCAATGTGAGTTGCGTTGCCTTTGAATGTCACAGGCAGAATGATAGTTTGAAGAGCCATCCTTGTGAACCAATTATTAGTCCGCATGGCTCCACCTGCATTTATATAATTAATAATGGCATCAATTTTACATTTTTTTTTCTGGGTAGATACACCCAACACGAGGCACAGGTATCATTTCTCAAAATTATATAATAATGATATCCTACTTCTCCACCAACCCCATGAAAATACTTGGTCAAAACTTTGAACCATTATGTATCTCCCTAAACAAATATACAGAGATTGAAAAGACGGTTTTTTCAAGACCTATCATTATACCATACCACGTAAACAACATGTCACGTGAATAGAGGAATACGTTAATCGCGCTCAGGAGCATCCCCAGAAACCCTTCTAGAACTAACATTCCCAGCATATGAACAAAGTTTCTCCAAGTCCGCCGGCTTTGGTTTTTCCAACTTATGGCGAGGTGCCAACTGAAGAGTAGCCGCGTTTGAACTTTGAGGTGCCCTACCAGGACTATGGAGAAGAGGAGGGGAAGAACAGAAGGTTGGGGTCCCAAATGGAGAGGTGTAAGGGCTGTGCTGAATTGAGAAGGGGCTAGGCGACATCCTCTTTTGGATGGGAAGACCACCCAAACCACCCCTGTTGAACAAGGACATTGATTCTGCTGCCGCACATTGCTTGATGGCATCATCAACATAAAGGACATCATCAATTCTTGCCATTATATTGAAGGCCAGGCTCTCCATAACCCTTGAGTAGCTTTCAAGAATGGCCTGTCCTACATCCTGCAACAGAAAGGAAGTACGGCTATAAGGAATGATACCGAAATGTTCCTAAAATAATCAGAAAATCAATCAACAAATTATTAATTAATGCACCATTATATATATATATATATACTAAGAGTAATTTATGGTAAACCAAAAACAATACCATCTTTGATCGAGAACAAAGCTCAAAGCCCATTTCAATAAACAGAATCAAGCTAATTCTATGATAATCCTGCAATGCACCAAAGGTTCAAAGATGCGGAAGCAAGTGCCCTATCATTGCACCCATGAGCAGCACAAAATGCTTCTTTTTCGTGTCCTGGGTCCATTGTGTTGGTACAGAGGTCATTATAGGTCTACTTGTGAAACCTAATCACTAAACTAGGGGTCTAGGACCCTTCAATTTTCTCAGCTCTTGTCCATCATATCATTGGGCAATTACAAAATAAGACCAGCTGTGCGGTAAATTATTGTAAAGTGTTGCAACTATTCCATATCTTTCAACAGCCCCTTAATCTAAGAAAGGCTCAGTTCTTCTGATCACTAGATGCTAAACAAAGGAGTTTAAATTAAAGACCTTATTGTATTGAATTTTGCTCATATCCAACGCAGTCTGTGGAAGGGCAGGGAAACGGAGTCTCAGGCTATGTAAAAGGATCTCTGCTCTTTGTGTAAGAAACTGTCTTTTGTCACCATCACCAACGAGGCCCTTGACCTTGCCTCCCCAAGATGAACGCTTAGCTTTCACATGATTAGTATGTTTTCTCTGGTATTTCTGCTTCCACACATGTATAGCAGCCTCAATCCTGTTTGCCACTGCTTGTGTGTGATGCTCAGATGAGAGGTCCAGGCAATCAAAAAGACATTCTGGTGAGAACTGCTCAGCTGTAATGAAGCGATAGATGATGTCACCAAGACAATCTTTTCCACTCTGCAATGGCAATTGAAAAACAAATAGTAAGATACCACTATATATATAATTACAACCATACAATTGCAATATATCAATTCAAAGCTAAAATGAAAAATTATTCAGGATAAGATAGAAAATTTAATGAGGTGTAAGAAATGTAGATCTCATAAATAAAAGCCTACTTATGGGGTTTTTAGAGAATGAAGTAGTCATCCTACACAGGCAATCTCTTTGTGACGTGATAGTAACTTCTAGCTTCTTGTATGTTTTCCTAACGAATAACCACATGATATTGCATTCTGTTCCAGAGAAACAAACACGTGGTATATATTCAAAACATTAATGGGGAATGCAATGCAATTAGTACCCAAGCAATTACCATCCTGACCCACTAAAAAAGTAAAATGCATTTTTGGGGTGTCTAGAGAAGATCTAATCTTCCACATTGTTAGCTTTCAGCGACATATTTTGCAAGTGTCTGAGATATAGTTAAACATGAGAGGATACAAGGGATATGCAAGTGTATAGTAAGACTAGTAAGTTTGAAGTAAACAAGTGCCCATATACACGGGGGGAAATTCCTGTATCCTAGTGTTTCTAAATCCAATAAAAGCTACAAAGACTTGAGAAATACAAAACATTTGGCTCATACCAAAGACCGCATCACACCATCACCACCCTCCAATTTCATGTGAAGACAAATAGGCTTGACTGGGCTTTCAATGTCAAAATATATCATTCCCATAACTTGAATCTGTATCTCTGCATCACTAAAATGGCCAAACAACCACAAGAAAACAAAATGGCCATGGATAGCCACACCCTTCACGTGCTTCCAACAAATTTTGGCCAATGTAAAAGAAAGGAGAAGTAGATATC
>JAVXUM010000036.1:30353489-30365982 GCA_035590655.1 Pouteria glomerata
ATTTTTTATTTTATGTGTAAACTCATTTTCTATTTTCTAAAACAAAATTTAAAAATATAAGTGATTATATACGTTTTGAATTATTTTTCGTATTTTCAAAAGTACAAAATAAAAAATTGAACTCAAAATAAAAAATAAAAAAATAAATCAAATGAGGCCAAAATTTTTGAAAATTTAAAAGGTAAAATGTTAGATTGAAATAATGATTGGATAATTATATTTGATTTGATATAAAATTGTTAAAAATTATATAAAGTGTCACGTAACAAAATATTTGTGAAAAATCTTAAAACTTTTAAAATTTTGTAAAACTTTTTGATACAAATGTCAATATAGTTTTTTTTAAGAATTTTATCAAAATCTGTTAAAATTATGGTACGTTTTAACAAATTTTGACAAAATTTTTTGGAATTTAAAAAAAATAAAAAATTATAATATTTTTTGTAATTTTTTAAATTTGATTGCGATCTCAGATGCAACATTGGAATGAAGCTTGGCTTCTTTTTTTGACTTTGTGAGAGAAGAGAGGAGGATCAAAGATAACAGTTGAATTCAAATTCAGCATGCTAAGGGAGCCTTCAGGTATAGGTACTGTGATAGAGAGAGGCTTCTAATTAATTTAATTGACAAATTCCCTTATCGATCAAAACTCTGAACGTCAATTGAGACCTAAAAACTAGAAATTTGAACTTTGAACTCTGCGTGATAATTATGATGTCGTTGTTTGAGATTTCATGTCAAGAAATTAATTGAATACTTTTGCAGTTTGTGATAATTAATTAAAAATATAACAAAATTAAATTAAATTAAATTAAATTTAAATATCCAAAGAGGAGTAAATTAAGTAATAAATATTTATTAATTTAAACCGTAGAGTGGTGACGATTAAATTTAATTCTAAAATTTTCTTCCCTGTTATGAGAATCATAAAAGATTATAAAGCTAAATCTTGATTTTTGGCTAACGTCCGATTTGGACTTCACTAAATTTTAACTATTTTTTGTAATTACTTTTAAATAAATTTTAACATATATAACATTTATATTAAATTAATTATATTTTTATTATATTTAAAAAAAAAAAATTTGCTAAACACTCCTTAAATATATATATAATAGCATAGATAAACAATATCTTATCTTGGACTATTGTCCCTTCTTGAGGGTCCACTTCTAGCCGCCAATCTTGTACTAGACTTTTATGAAAAATATATTTAGAAACATTAATTAATAATATTAAAAATGAATTGTGGTCGAACCATCCTCATTAGAAGTTATGCATTATTCGGGAAAAGCACAAAAAAATAAAATAAAAAATAAAAAAATACAACTTTACATATTTTTTGACACATAACATTTTAATTGTTAATTGAGTATTTGATAAAAATTTATAAAAATTGAAGAAATTTGGAGAAAATCAACATAAAAATTAGTAAATGTTGGTAAATTTTGACTTTATGTTTGATAGGAAAATTTTATAAAAATTTAAAAAAATTAATTTTTTTTTTTTTTTTTTTTTTTTTTTTTTATGAACCAAACGTATCCTCATTGTGAAGAAGCAAGTAAACGGGTTTAATCTCTGCAGATGCATCTACCGATCTCTATGTATCATCATCTCAGAAAATTAAAAAAAAAAATAACAAATTAAAAAAAAATGGAGAGTTAACTAGTGCGAAAAGTCATGTCAATTAGTTATATGGTGCAATCAACACGTTTTCATTTCTAGTTAGTTATGAATTCTTGACAATGAACAATCCTTTCCACACGAACAAATTAATTCACATTCACCGAACAAATTAAGCAAAGAGTTCAACGCCGTCGGCTACATTCTTGTTGACCACATACATGGCAAAGACTGGTATATACAAAATTAAAACACAAGGACCTTAGTTGTTAGGTGATGGGTACTGAAAGAGATGGTTATCAGAATCTCTATAAGAATTGAAAATTCCAAAAAAGCTGAGGTTACTTGTTATTATGTTTAAAAAAAAAAAATGGACAAAAAAATCTTCAAGACATCTATTTATTTACAAAATCCATGACATGGGTATGGATCTAGAAGCTGCAAACAAGTAACTGCCGGCAGGTTTTCTGTTGACTAAGAGAATAAGACATTGAGCATCTATTCCTCTGTGCTATTGAAATTGCCAGAGCTCTCTGCAGCACGTCTTTTGTTGCACGTCGTTGGAGTAAAGAGACCACATTGTCCATGAAAATGGCATCACATGGCAATGTAATGGGCCCATCACTAGGTAGTCCAAACTCTTCCTCCGACAACTTGAGAAGCTCTTTGAAAATCTCATTGTTAAGATAAGCTATGGGGAAGACAAATCGCCTTTGATCAGCTGTGTAGACAACAAAATGGCCCTTATCTGCCACTGGTGATGAGCCACTACTAGTATTGTTGACATCCCCATTGGCTCTTGATGAGGAAATTCTTTTCCTTCTGGTGGCTGCCATCTTCTGCCACTTCCTTGCCATCTTGATAAGCTTCTTGGGACTGATCATTTTGCGTTGGTTTGTGGAAATCAAAGAAATGAGCGGAGATTGAGATCTTGAAGCAATGAAATGGTGTGTGTGGTGTGTTGTGCTGAGTTGAAGGAAGTCAAGGTGGGATAGCTATATGTGTGTGTGTGTGTGTGTGTGTGTGTGTGTGTATACTTACAAGGCCAGAGACACTCCCTTTTGAAGGTAGCTTTATCTGTTAGGGACCCCCTAAGTGCAAGACCATGTGCGAGTGGATGCTTGGATGGTGGTCATGTTTAATTCCGTATAAAAAATGCTAAGTGGTTAGATGACACATTGGGCCTGAAGCTGGTGATTTTTTGATTCCATGGTCTTGAGACCCACATGAATAAAGCTACATTGATCAAATTACTTGGGCTATATCTCTTCCCAGTGTTAAATGTTCAGCCACTCTCATGACATGAATATTTACGAAGACATGGCTTGAACTTTAGGTCAGAGGGAAATTTTGGGCACCATTGAGCATTTGCCAAGAGAGTGGATGAGGTTGAACCCAACACGTGGGCATAAACTACCAAATAAAGAATTATGTGGCTTGAAGTACATGAGGTTAGCTGTACCTAATAAGAGCTATCATCATGGTTTTAAAAATTGGTTATTACCGCTGCCAATTGATATTCGTTTCATGCAAATTACAACAACATTTGTTGAAGTGTTATGAAAATAACATCTCATTCCGTTCTTCAAGATACTTGATATCCTGAAGATTTTTTTTTATTATTATTTTTATATATTACGGAAGATTTAATTTTAAATAGGTATCGTTTTATACAATTAATAACAATTCAAAAAATACAAAATCATTACTTGTATTCTTCTTCTTTCTTAACATGGTATTAGAGCCACTAACCCACCTGAGCCTTTGAATTCCACTCCTGCAGATGGTCACTTTTGTTGGCCGTTGAAACTTCACTTTAATTATTAATTAATCTTTCTCTACGATGTCCGTATCATTTTGTAGTTGAATTGTTGGTATCTTATAGCTCTTTTTGCTACTATTTCATTATTATTTTCGTAACAGTTGTCGTTGATTTCTCACACTCGTTGTCACTACAACATTCAAAGCCTCGTTGTCGCCATTTCATGGCCGTTGTTGCTGCTATTTTCACAGCCGTCGTTACTTCATAGCTATTTCGCAATTGTATATATTATTGTTTTGCCGCCATTGGAGCCGTCAGGCAGCGGCTTTCGTTGCTACAATTCCTTACTAAATATTTTTACTTTATAGGTTACAGAATCTGGTTAATTACATATGATTAATTTCTTAATTTATGCATGTTGTATTGTATGATATTTCATATAACCAAATCTTGAGATGAAAAAAGGAAAAAAAAAAAAAAAAAGTACTTGGCCAGCCCAAGTGGTATGTTCAGATCAAAAGCAGAGGATATTTGATTCATTTAATCCAGTTTCTTATCAACGCAAAGAAAAGGACTTCGAATACGGTGGCGACAACTCTTCCACATTCCGCAGGAGATCTGATATGTGGGATTAGCTATGGAAACAATTTGAGCATTCTTCAGAGAACTGTTCTGAGAATAATTTCATTTAGACAATAATGGGGAAATTGCATTTTGATTATTCGTGAAGCTGTAACCAAAAATATTACTGAATTCGGAATGTGCCATGACTAGAAAAATTTCATCATATGTCAAAAGTAACATTCTCAACTGAACGAGAACCAACATTAACGAGATCTCTCGGGAAATTTCATTAGTTGTGTCGAGACAAATCTAATAACTACATTGTTTACAATTCACAAAGTATTAGGTTGAGTTTGGGAAGAAAAAAAATTAGATTTTTTTATAGTTGGCAACTAATTAATTACTAAAAAGTTCACTTTTTTTGTGTTTGGGAAAGAAAAAAAGGCTAGTTTTTTTAGTAGTTAATTTTTTAACTTTTTGTTAATTTAATATTTTTGCCTTTTAATGTTTCAAAAAAATATAAAATGAAAGATGATAAATTTGATTATTTTAAAAAAAAAGTCAAAAACCTAGATCAGCAGTTAGAGATCATGTGGTTGTTGATTGCTTTGTCCTTGTTGGAGGCTGAAAGATGATAAGCATTGACTAGTGGTAATAGACATGACGGCGCAGCGTGAAGTAAGGATAAATTGACTTATTCTATGACATGGCCAAAATCTTAGAATTCAACCAGAGAATTGAGAGAAAAACTCAAGACATAAGTCTAAAGAATGAATAATAATTATTAACTTGTCTCAAAAGTATTTACAAAGGTCCCTATTTATAGAGAAAATTAATCATAAACCTAATCCTAATTAAAATAGGGATAACACAAATCCAAAATAAACTAGAAATACTAATCCTATTTGAAATGGGAATAAAACAAATCCAAAGAAAATTAAAAAATATCAAATTTGTCCTATATCAGAAACTGTTGTTAAAATGCAGGCAAAAGACAAAACTCACTTAGGTGATCATGTCCAAGAACTCCTAAAATCCTACACCTTCACATGGAGATGTTACCATCAATTTCCGTATGACATGTTGATTGGCGAAGAGTAGCTTAATTAGGCTGCATAGATGCTGCAAGTCATATAGCATTGGACAACCTGCGGATGGCATACATTCTTTGGCATAGATTTTATTTATTTACCAGGAAAAGAAATTGCAGTGAGTAAAAAAATTATACACGGACATATTGAGGTTGTTAAGAGTATTGCAAATTATTATCGGTATTTCATAGGTTGTGTTTGGATTAGGGATTTATTAAGAAAAAGAAAAGGGATGGGGAATCCTTCTCTTATTTGGGTTGCGCTAGAAAATGAAAAGGAAAATGTATGGAATTAGAAAAATTAAAAATAATTAAATTAAGAAAATTAATATTTTGGTGAATGAGTTTTATTTTATTATAATTTTGAAAGCATTGAAACAAAGACAAATTTTTTGGATTTTATATTTCCTTCCATCTTTTTCCTACATTTTTCTTTTCTTTTTTCCTTCTCTTTTCTTTTCCCCATCAAATCCTCACTCCAGTTACACCCATCGTGTAATCATATCATTGGATGGTATACCCTCTTTGGCAGAGATTTCATTTATTTATATGAAAAAAGGTTGTAATGAGAGAAAAATCATAATTGAAATTGCTTGTATACTGTAAAAATTTATAGGCCATTATACAGATCATTCCCAGTATTGGTCTAAGAACTGCCTGGCAAGAAGTGTTATGTTATCGTGGACAACACCACATGATAATGTCATTATTCAATTTCCACATAACATCTCATTGCAAAATAAATAAATAAATGTAGCTATGAATTTTTGTACTGTTAGAGCAGCACAGAAGTAACATCTGACAGCCGGTTATGACTCTGGACCTTTGTAAGGGTAGATGAGTATTGTCCCATGGTTGTTTATATTGGCGGATGATATGCCCACCTTTGGATAGATTTCAAATATTGACAAAAAAAAAACGTTGTAGAAAAAAAATAAATAAAATAAACTCAATCCATGATGCATCCAGTGTAACGTAGAACTTATCTTTAGTCCATTGTATAGGTGATTCCCTCGAAATGGTCCCAAATTAGTGTTATAATGGATGGTTAGGATATTGGCCTAGTCCTCGACCTCTTATGTGCACATGAAAAATTGACTGCTTTTGGACCTGAGTTGAATCGCAGCCCTCATATTTGCACAGCCTGAACATTTACCAAAATTTTAAATAGAGAAAAAAAAAAAAAAAAAGTGACATGAGATGCAGCTGCAGCAATTCTTTCTGATCCAACCAAGAGAAATAATGTGTAGGATTAGATAAAGGAAGAATTTATCAATTTTCAGAGAATTGTAAATCAAACTAAGCCTTTTCCCACTAGATAGGGTCGGCTAAATTTTCAGAGAATTGTATTAGAATAAAATGACATTTGGCTGATAACGGGAAAGTTATATAAGCATTACTTATTCATGGAGTTTAACCCAATAAACTGACCAAAATTGAGGAGGATTCCTAAGATCACTGAGCTAGAAATATCCACTGTGACCCAGAAAATTCTATTAGATGCTTTTAGCAACCACAGCTATCACATACACAGATGAATACCATTTTTGTTGGGACCAGAACCAAACACATAGAATTTTAATTCTTGCAATACTTCATTAGTTGTATCAGGCTAACTGCATTGTTTTATCATTTACAAAACTTCAAGTAAAATTCACATCAGAAGCTGCAAACCAGTAATTGTTGAGTGCTTTGTCCTTGTTGAAGACTTGAGGATGATAAGCACCGGCCATTAGCAATTGACACGAGCAGTGCTTTCTCCATGTCCTTAGATGCACCCCTTCTTATCAGAGAGACTGCATACTCCATGAAGACTGCATCAAAAGGCAATGTGATAGGCCCGTTACTTTGCAGACCATACTCTTCCTCTGCCACTTTTAAGAGTTCCCTGAATATTCCATTGTTGAGATATTCCAAGGGAATCATAAAGCGCTTCTGGTCAGCAGTGCATATAACAAAGCGACCTTTCTCAACTCTTGATGATGTGTTGCAATTGTCATCAACGCCTTCTTTGGTTCTTGAGAAGGTGATTCTTTTTCTGCCAATAGCAGCCATCTTCTGCCACTTCCTCACCATTTTGATCAGCTTCTTAGAACTGATCATGTTTTTTTTTTTTTTTTCTTGCAAGCTAGAAATAGTGGACTTTTTTTATGAGAAAGAGCTAAAAAGAGATTTGGTTCTTTAGAGGTTGAAAAGTTGTATCTGTGCTTGGTAGAAAGCAAAGGAAGTGGGTTATTTATATATATATTTTTCAAGAGCTAGTGGCATTGCCTTAAATGTATCTTACTTCTGCTAAAATTTATAGGAAACAAAACCATGTGATGGTTGAATGAGAAGGGCAATTTGGGTGACTCTGTATGGCAATTATCAGCAACACAAGGTCAAAAGTATGGCACATGTTTTTTACTTATCTGTCAAGTGGTTTAGCAACATATTGGGTCCAAAACTGGGGGTGCTCTTGTGAATACAATTGACTACAACAAGGTCAAATATATAGCACATGTTTTCACTTATCTGTCAAGTGGTTTAGCAACATAATGGGTCCAGAACTAGCGGCGTTCTTGCAAACACAATCGACTCTATGAACTGCATAGACCAAAAACATACAAAGGCCGAAAGTGAATTTGCCGACATACCATTTTCATTAGATTAATAACTGGGAATGAATTTGGCAGTTGCAAGAGAATTAATAATGACCCATGGTATAAACTATGCTTAAAATGTAGGCAAAAGACAAAACTCACTTAAATCATCACGTTCAAGAGCTGCCTGACAAGAAGTGTGTTATCTGGTGCTCCTAAAATCCTACACCTTCACATGGAGATGTTACCATCACTATCCAGATAACATCAAGCCATGGCATTTGACAGCTGGTCATTTGTAAGGTGGATGAGTACTGAGTAGTGTCCCACAGTTGTCAATATACCTGTGGATGGCATTCTTCATAGATTTTGTTTATTTACCAGCAAAAAGATGTAGTCAGTTAAGATAAGTATGACCACATTGAGATTGTATAGTAAAATTATTTTCCAGTGTCTTATTGTACTATTCTATACCTTTGGATGGCTAGTATACCCTCTTTAGCATATGTTTCATTTATTTATATGGAAAAGGTTGTCATGAGGGAAAATCATATATGATTGCATTAAGATTGTTGGCGTGCTTAAATATTTATAAGCCATTATATATATAGGTCATTCCCAGTATTGGTCCAAAATAGTGTTATGATGGATAGATTTGATATAAACCTGACTTTTGACAATATTGGCTCTTCTCAGAATCAAGCCAATAACCCTCACTCTTACCACAGCCTTGAGCATTTAAGTTTATAAAATTTTAATGTGGAAAAAAAAACGTGACATGCGATCGAGCTGCAGCATAATTTCTTGTGTCTAATTAGGTTGGAGGAAAAATTCATCAATTTTCAAATAATAATATTTTGAACAAAGCGTAACTTTGTTGATGATGGAATACTAAGTTATGGAGCTGAATCAGATGAACTGACCAAAATTGTCACATACACAGATCAATACTATTTATAGGTGAAGCATGAACCAAACATGAAGAAAGTTCTTAATCAAGAGGTTTCATTAATAACTTGTACAAAGCTATGTAACTATGTACACCGTTAATTTGTTTACAAAAAATGGAGTATAATTCACATTAAAAGCTACAGATCAATAACTGTTGATTGCTTTGTCCTTGTTGGAGGCTGGAGGAGGATGAGCATCGGCCAGTAGTGATGGACATGAGAAATGCTTTCTCAAGATCCTTGGTTGCACGTCTTCTTATCAAGGAGACTGCATAATCCATAAAGACTGAATCGCATGGTACTGTGATAGGCCCATCGGTGGGAAGTCCATACTCTTCCTCTGCCATTTTCAAGAGCTCTCTGAAGATGTCATTGTTGAGATAAACCAAGGGAATCACAGAGCGTCTCTTGTCAGTGGTGTACACAACAAAGTGACCCTTGTCAACTGTTGATGTGTTGGAACAGCCAGTATCATCAACACCCTCTTTGGTTCTAGTTGGGAAGGTGATTCTTTTCCGACTAATAGCAATCAGTTTCTGCCACTTCCTCACCATTTTGATGAGTTTCTTAGAACTGATCATGTTGGGTTTTTTCTTGTACTCAAGAAAGGGTAGACTTTGTTATGAAAAAAGAACTAAAATGGGATTTGGTTCTTGGGAGATTGAATTTCTGTGTTTGTGCTTGGTGGAAAGCAATTGAAGTGGGGGTGGTTATATATTGAAGATCCAGTACTGACACTGCCTTAAATGCATCTAACTTGTGCTGGAATCGGTAAGAGGCAAAACCATGTGATAGTTGGATAAGAAGAGCCACTGAACAGTTGGCATGTCTCGCAATCAAGGCGGAATGTTTCACTCTGTCAAGTGGTTCAACAACATACTTGGTCCAAAACTGGTGGTGCCTTGTGAGTGCTAGTGACTATGGGCCACATAGACCAAATATATGTCCTCCACACGAATTTGATTTTGCTGATATAAATATTTCAGTTGCATATCTGAGGACTTATCTGGTCAAGGTGGGAGAATGAAAACTTGGCGGTAGAATTTGCATTCTATACTTAAATGTAGGCTAGACTAGAAAATTCACCCAACTTATCCTCTTCAAGAATTGCCAGACTGGAAGGGTGCCATCTGAGTCTGACCATTGAATTTCCACGTTGCACCTCAATGCACAAAAAATAGATGTTGCTATATGAATTGTACCAGTAATACGACTTGGGCTGTAAATGATGTAGCATCATACAGCTGGTCTTCAGTTTTTGTGTCTGGAGGTAGATCAGTTGTGTCCTTCTACAACTTGGGCCGTAAATGATGTAACATCATACAGCTGGTCTTCAGTTTTTGTGTCTGGAGGTAGATGAGTTGTGTCCCATGGTTATGTATATATTAGTAGATAGCATGCCCTCGTTGCCATAGATTTCATTTATTGATAGGGAAGAACAGGTTGTAGGTAGAAAAATTCACAGATGACTGAATTGAGAATTGTTAACATATGCTAGGTTATTCTTTTTTATTGGTCCAAATTTGAGGGTTACTTTAATGGAGAAGATTCAGTGCAGTGCTAAACTGTGTCATCAATTGCACAAAATGGCTATGTATTCTCATATTTGACCGACACATTCTCATGTCTATTGCAGATTGCAACAAGCAATTATGACCCCATAATTACGTAAAATTTTAATTAAAAAAAGAGAGAGAGAAAAAAAGAAGTCCTTCAAATTCAACAAGAGGTGTGATGTGTTTATGATTAGCTGAAGGAAGAATTTTGCAATTTTCAGGGTATTGTACTTTAACGAGATGAATTTGATGATAATTATGGGAAATTACAGAAGGGTTATTTATGGAGTTCACCAAATAAAATAACTGACCAAAATGAGGGAACATTTTGAGATTATTGACATTTTAGGATTATTTATAAGGGAATATTTTACCTACTCTCCGAGAATATTAAATGTGTTACAATCACTAGCCACTAGCCAATATGCTTTTCTCCTGTTTAAAGGAGAGAAATGAATCTGAACATAATGTGATTCTTTGTGATTTTTGGGAATATCCCCATGTACATGGGATTTTGAAAAACCTAAACACTTCGGGGATAGATAGATATATACTTCGCAATTGTATTCTACAAATTCTACTTAAAAAAAAAAAAAAACAAAAGTGCCTCTCTTCTCTGCAGAGGCTGTCAGCAACCACATTCATCCCATACATAGATTGAGTATTTTTTCTAGTGGAAGAAAATCCAAATTGTTGGCGTGAGACAATAACTGGACACGTGGTGCCTTCTCTTAAAGAGGCTTGCCGAGCACATTGGGAGTGTCACATTAGTATCCCGACCAAGTAAGATGATAGGTTCAGTACAATCTGCGGCCGTCCGGTTCATCTCAAACCAAAAGCTCGCTCTTGGTTGACCGTAAATTACGCAGTTGGCAGATTGACGTGACAACAGAGTGAGGGTATTATCAAGGTGGTTCGATAAGGGCAGTTCAAGCCATACCAGCATTTAATGCAACATGATGTGCATTAAATGCTGAATAGGGATCCACACGAATGGAACGTCTAGATCGGGAAAGCAATGATTCAACTTTAGTAAAGTAATATTATTTTATTAGACAATCCCCTTACTATAAATACTACACTTGAACTCAAAATCAGGTATGTTCTATACTATATTTCCACTGTTCATATTTCTCTCAGTGATATTTTTACCCACAGTGACTTAATCTTCGGAGGGTTTTTGGTCGGGGACCCTCCCCAGCCATTCCTTCTAATCCTCGATTGTCTTGCAGGAGTGATCCTTCTTAAACCAGTGGAAACGTAAAGTATATTAGGCATCATTTTTCGTTGCCGAACACAAACATAAAGAAATTTCTTCGGAGATTTCATTAAGGTGATGTTTGTTCGCCGGATAAAACACCCGAGATTGGACTGGGTTTCCGTGGGACCCACCTAAAGTGGTGTTTGTTTTGGTTTTGGCTGAGGGATAATGTTTCTGTAGGGCCCACTGTTTTTCGGGTTAGTCCGGAGTTTTTGCCGAATGAGTAATCCGGGGGTGGGTGTGGTATTATTAATCCTCCACCTTCGGATTTGTTTCTTGCCAAAATTTAAAGGTTTAAAATTATTTTCTTTCATATCACATATTAAATCACATCTTTTATCCCAATTTATATCCCACCAACCAAACACCAAAAAAATAATCCCATCTTTTATCCAATCCCACATATTATCTATATGGGTCTCATGGCATTACTTATCCCCTATCATCTAATCCCCCAAAACAAACACACCAATGAATCAATATTGTTTATCATTTATACAACTAAACAAAGCATAATTTACATCAAAAGCTGCAGATTGGCAATTGTTGATGATGGGCTAATAAACCCTGTTGTAGATTTGAGGATGATAAGCAGTGACCACTACTCATCGAGGCAATTAGCGCTTTCTCTAGATTCTTAGAAGCACGCCTTCTTATCAAAGAGATTGCATACTCCATAAGAATTGCATCACATGGTAATGTGAGTGGACCATCATTGGGAAGTCCATACTCTTCCTCTGCCATTTTTAGCAGAACTCTGAAGATGTTATTGTTGAGATAAGCCAAGGGAATCACAAAGCGTCTCTAATCAGCTGTGTACACAACAAAGTGACCCTTATCAACTGTTGATGTTTTGCAATTATTTGCAGCATCAATTGTTAATTTATGGCTCATATTCGAAAAATATTTAATACTGTTTCCTTAAAGCTCTAGCAAATGGGAGAGTTATGGGAGTGCGTGAGCACTCACATAACTCTCCCGATCAAGTTTGTACTGGTCTGTTGTAAGGGTTAGTAGGTAGCCGGGGGTGCGGAGGCGTAGCCGCCGCGGTACGGTACAAGTGTAATTGCCTAAAGTTGATTGTATGTTTTTTAATGAAGGGTAT
>JAVXUM010000036.1:30433160-30457646 GCA_035590655.1 Pouteria glomerata
CTTCAATAACAATTGGTATCTCTAATGTAATTCCTTCTTGTTGGAATATTTCATCAGGCATTGCAATTTCTTCATCACTAGGATCAATAACCCCAGGGCCGTCAGGTATATTCCATATTCCTCGGTGCTGGATTCATTGTATGACTCTTCAATTCTCACAATAGTTAGTATCATTGATGTTAAAGACTTTTTGCACTTGGTCTGGAAATACAAATGGATCATTTTGATACTATCGACTTTTTATATCAATGGTACTAACATGTGCATCCGTATGAAAGGTCCTATAGCTACTGCTATTAAACCATGCGTATTTAAACAAAAAAACCTTACATCCAAATCTATATTCCAATTCCTATACCTTACATAAGTATCCATAAAAATCGATGGTAGATCCATGGTGTTCACCTTCAACCACTACTCCACTATTTTGGCTCTGTCTCCAGTCATCACGATCTTTGTTATGAAATCATACACCATTACAAATGCGCCCAGCATACTGATTAGAAACTGTGATAGAACCATTAGCTAATGACCACATTTCATCAGTAGCTTTAGGTGACCCTTCTAATCGCAATTGATTCATCTATGCAGTAAAATATAACAGATTTAGAATAATGCAAATATTTACATAAGACATATCTTGCATTAATAGCCTTACTACTTTAATTAATCTTACTTTTTTTTCCAAATCATATAAGAAATTATTGTTGTTGCTTAATTAATCTTACTTTTTTTTTTTTTGAACCATATAGGAAATTCTTGTTGTTGCTTCTTGGCTATGTCACGCACATTTTGGCTCTCCAATAGAGTTTTATGCTCCCTGTTTCAAGAGACATCAAAAAAAATGTTCTACTTTACTGCATGAAGATAACAAATTTAGATATAATTAAACAACTACAAAATTTTGGTAACATACTTGAGGTATTTGTCTAACTCAACACTGTTGTAAAGGACAAACCACTTAGTAATTTGTAGCTTTTCCTCAGCGACATCTAGGACTCCTCTTATAGGGCCAAAAGGACGTGCAATTTGTTTAAATGCTGACATGCTATATCCATTCACCCCACCATTATAGTTTCTCTCTTCTCTATTAAATACAGTCTCCATCCTACCAATATACATTGAGCAAAAAGTGAAACAGTCTTTCATAATGTATGCCTTTGCAATAGAACCTTCTGGACGTGTTCGATTTGAGACATGTTTTTTTCAAAACTCCAAGTAGCCTACAAGAAATATGTTATATGATTTACCTTACAATGGAATTAAAAGTGCTTATATTCTATAAAAAGTCGTAAACTATTACCTTTCGATAGGATACATCCATCTATATTGCACAAGTCCAACAATCATGGCTTTATATGGCAAATGACTAGCTAAGTGGACCATCACATCAAAGAATGCAGGTGGAAAAATATTCTCCATCTTACAAAGAATTATTATAATGTGCTTATCTAATTTCTTTAGATCATCTTCTCTCAATGTCTTGGAACATAAATCTTGAAAAAAGTTTGCCAACTCAAATAATGTGGTATAAATGTCATTGCTTAAATACCCGCGCATCCCAATAGGAAGGATTTGCTGAATAAGAACATGACAATCGTGACTCTTCAAACCCGATAACTTACCACTAGTAGCATTTACACATCGGGAGATGTTTGCTACATATCCATCTGGATACTTAATTGATTTTAAAAAATCATAAAAACCTTGTCTTTCTTTCACCGACAAAGCATATAATGCTGGTGGCTTTTCAAAGGACCCATCGCTATGCCTCTTTAAATGCAACTCTTTCCTTATATTTAAATCTGCCAAGCCCAAACGAGCCTTGTGTGTGTCTTTGTTCTTGCACTCCAGACTTAGTAGTGTCCCCAAAACATTGTCGCATATGTTTTTCTCTATATGCATCACGTCAATATTATGACGAAGCTTAAGTGATTTCCAATATGGTAACTCAAAAAAAATACTCTTTTTAGACCAATTCAATGAATCTTTATTTCTCTTTCTTTTTCTTAAGATAGCACTCTTTCCGAATGGGTCAAATGTCTCTAAATTAAGTTGGTCAAGAATATCTTCCTCTGTTAACTCCATCGGTCTTGAACGAATCTCAGCCTTACGATCAAATAGCATACTTTTTTGCCAAGGATGGTCTTTAGGCAAGAATCGGCGAGCACCAGTGTATCCAATCCAATTTTATCTCTAAGTCCTTGTGATGAGGCATTTTTGTTACAAGGTGGACAAGCAAGATACCCTTTTGTAGTCCACCCAAACAAATTTCCATATGCTGGAAAGCCATTGATTGTCCACATAATAGCTGCATGCATACGAAAACTATCTCTAGTGAAAGCATCATAAGTTTGCACACCGTGTTCCCATAACTCCTTTAACTCATCAATCAAAGGACACATATAAACATCAATCTCCCTGCCATGGGCTTTAGGTCTTAGGATTAGGAGTGACATCATGCAAAATGATTCTTTCATGCATTTCCAAGGTGGGAGATTGTAAGGCATAACGATAACTGGCCACATACTATAGGAGTTGCTCATATTCCCAAACGGATTGAAACCATTGGTTGCCAAACCAAGCCTTACATTACGAGGCTCTCGACCAAAATTGGAATACCTTATATTGAACTCATTCCACTCTTTTCCATCAGCTGGATGTCTTAATACTCCATCATTGACGCGCAACTCATTATGCCATCTCATGTCTTTGGCAATCTTTCTAGACATAAATAATCTTTTTAACCTCGGAGTCAAGGGAAAGTATCGCAAAATTTTGTTTGCTACATTTTTATGAAGGCCATCATTATGTTTGTACCGAGGCTCTTTACAAGTTGGGCAATTTTGCAACTTCGCATTTTCTTTCCAAAATAGTACGCAATCATGCTTACATGCATCAATACCAACATATCCTAAACCTAGATTATGTAAAAACTTTTTAGCTTGGTAGAGGGTCCATGGAACATTTGCATCACATTCTAGAGCAAAATCCCTCATCATCTTAAATAACACATCCATGACGTTATTACTCAACTTGTATAGCACCTTTATATGTAGCATCTTAATGACAAACGACAACACTGTAAAATTTTTGCAGCCTGGGTAAACTGGTTGTTGAGCCTCATAAAACAACTTGTCAAAGTTGATTGCCTCTTCCTTGCCAAAGGTAGAATCTACATCATCATGGTCTTCATCTGCTAATGTGCTCATATAGTAATCTTCCAACATGTTAGATAGGTCATCATTATCATTAGCCTCGTCTACTGTTGGTCTATCCCTAATTACATCTTCATGATTGAGATTACAATTCAGTGCATTAGGACTATCAATGTCATCTATTTCCCCATGATATGCCTAATCCTTATAAAGTGGTGAAATCCCTCTTCGAACCAAATGGAAGGCAACCAATTCTCTTCTATATTTTTTACGATTTAGGCAATTTACACATGGACAATAAATTTGAGCATTTTCTTCAAGCCCACGTGTTGCAAATTCAATAAATGATTGAACCCTATCTCTGTATTCTTTGCTCATCCTATTTCTAAGTGTCATCCAACTTTTATCCATTGCCGTGCTAAATTACCTACAATGTTTAGGCTTTGTCAAATGAGATAAATAATAATATAAAATATGAGCAAAAGATCAAATATGGTTTGTAACATTCATATTGCACACTAAACAATCTCATAACAATTAAAAGTTGAGCCATAAGTTTCAATATCCATTCAAATGCAATAACTTCAAAACTTAATTATGGAACCTGAAAATTGTTGAATAATCAATAACATATATGATTGTTGAATGATCTGGCTAAATATCAAAGAAAATAGCAAAACTACTATGCATTTATGGCCGTTCAAGACAGTGATCAATGTTGCTTGTGAACTAGAAAAAAAAAAGAGGTACTGACTCTATGGTTTGTAAAATTTTGTTTGATGGAAAAATCTCCTAACATCTTTTCATGGGATTTAAGTTCCAGGAGAGAGATGCAACTTTTGATGGATGAATGGGAACCTTCACAGAAATAGCAACTCCATAGATAGATATGAAGAAGAAAAAAATGGTCCACAAAGACTAATGTATTTTTAGCTAAGAATAATAAAGCACTGTGACTGATAAAAATAGCTTCATACGTGGACATAAATGCACATTCAAACCAAACATAAGTTGTGTCTCTCATACTCCATAAGCAAAAACAGAAAGTTGATTAAGACTTTGAAGTTTAATGCATAACAAGGCAACATGAAATAATTTATGATGTAACAAATTGCCTTCCCCTAGAGGTTAATGTCCATTGTTGAAAAAAGACAGTTTTCAACCTAAAAATAAAATAAAAATAAATCTTAATTAAAAAAAATAGTAATTTTCTAATGATTGCAGCATTACATTCTTACTTTTTGGTTTTATTTGACATATGATTGATTATTGATTATTCACAAAAAAATAATAATAATAACAACAATTGAGACATGCATTTTCTCATACCACATTTTGCTAGAATATAAAAAACATATATTAATTAATTATCTTTATTTCTTGAAAGGTGTTGAGGTAAGGTACTTGGAGGCCACCATAGCCTCCCATGGAAATCAAACAATTCTCAATATTCTAATTCTGTTTCTCTTTATTTTAACATGTAAAAACAAGTTCACACTACCCAAAAAAAAAAATGTGCCGTTGGAGTATTGGATAGATGAGAGGCTCAGTTTTATAGCCAGTGCAGTGGGAAACCTTTAAGAATTGACATTTTAACTGCAAATGCTAAGAGGATTAATTTTGCAAAAATTAGTGTGGAAGTTACTACTGTTTCTGTCTTACCTACTGCTTTTGATTTAAAACTGTTTGATGGTTCTAAAGTAGAGATTCAGGTTGAGTATAGCTGGATTCCAAGACAATGCTCTAACTGCAAAGTCTTGAACCTCAAAAACTGAAGTTTTGGGTCAGACAATAATAGGAGCTTCAATTCTATAATTCACATTAATTCATTTTGTAGAATGCATATGAAAAGATAGCTTTTTTGGAAGCTATAAGAAAAGATAACAATTCATTTAACCAAAAATACCATATTCAAGAAATTTGCATCAAGAATTTGTATATCCAACAAATCAATTTCAGATTTTCCTAGCGAATTCGAATTTGTACAATCTTGTCCTGTCTAATAGGAACTCATTTTTATAGTACTAGTTGTATTCATAAAAAAATAAAATAAAATTTCAACTACTATTTTTAATTGCTTTCCAAATATACTAAAAATCAAATACCAGAATCATAAACACTAAATAGCAATATTTAAATCATAACATAAAATGAAACAAACTAAATTCTCTTTGATGGAATCTAAAGGAGACAAAAGAGACCAGTTAGAAAAGATATTCACCATCCTTGTAATGATCATACATTGGCCATCTCTCCTAGATCATAATTTACAATATAACCTACCAAAACATGAAGGGTTTTTCAATTCCTATGAAAATCAGTTTGTCGTTGTGGTAAGAACCTAAATTTTGGTAATTAGCCCTTAAAAGAAAATGTGCCGTTGGAGTATTGGACAAATGAGAGGCTCAGTTTTATAGCTAGTACAGCGGGAAAACCTTTAAGAATTGACCTTTTAACTACAAATACTAAGAGGATTGATTTTGCAAAAATTAGTGTGGAAGTTACTAGTGTTTCTGTCTTACGTAATGCTTTTGATTTAAAACTGTTTAATGGTTCTAAAGTAGAGATTCAAGTTGAGTATAACTAGATTCCAATACAATGCTCTAATTGCAAAGTCTTCAGGCATCATGCAAGTAGTTGCAAGAAAGAGATCAAGCAATAGTGGATTCAAAAAATTGTTAAAGAGGGAGATGATGAATGATGGACTATTATTCAAAACAAAAAGAAAAAGAATAATGTTGCTGAGGACAGCAATTTGGGCCAACTTAATATTGATGCTAATGTGGTTATGGAGATAGTTAATACTGAAAATCTTATTGAAAATCCTATCAGAAGCTATGGAAAAATCACTAATAGGTTTGCAGTATTAGAGCAAAACCAAGTTCAGAGTAGCGGTAGTAAATTTTCCTCTAGCAAGGACCAATCATCATCCTCCCATCAATTGCAAGCAACCACCTCTGCTACTATCAGAGCTAATTTGCAGAGCATTGTTGAGAATATTTCTTCTGGTATGGCTATGTGTGTTTCTGGCCTCCTGATCAAGGATGCAGGGAATCTCTCTTCCCTTCCCAATGGTTAATATAGGGTGTTGGAATGTTAGGGGCTTAAACGACCCTAATAAATGTAGGGAACTTTTGTCTTTTGTTAGAGAGCATAATATTTTTTGCATGAGCTTTTTGGAAACTAGGACTAAGAAATGTAAAAGCACAATGGTTAGGGGGAAGCTTTTTCTTAACTGGTCTTTTGTGGATAATTTTGATCTTAGCCCTAAAGGTAGAATTTGGATTAGATGGGATCCTAATGTTATTAATTTAATTGTGCTCTCCAATTCAGATCAATATATAAACTGTTCTATTCAATTTTTGGAAAGTAATTTATATTGTTTTGTCATCTTTATTTATGCTGCTAATTCTGCTGTTTAGAGAGGCGATATGTGGAATGTTTTGGCTAATTTAGCTCCCATTTGGCTAATTTGGCTAATCATATTTTATTTTAATTTTCATCTGTGATGTCGTCATTAGTTTGTATCTATGAATGAAATTGGGGACTGAATCAAAGTAAGGTGAGGAATTAATTTGTCATCTCCTTTTGCTTTCTTTGTCTCATTAAAAACAAAATTTCTGGAGACACAGAGAGATGTCACATTAGAAAACAGATTTTTCTAATATAATTTAGAGAAACCATGCCCCATTTAATTGTTGTCTAATTTGACGTAATGAATCCTAAACTCAGCTAAACAGTGGGTCAGATTCACTTAACTAAAGCATTTTCTACTCAATTTACCCATAGTCACATTAATCCTCGCATCATTTATGCTGACTCTGTATTTATAATGAGGAGAAACATACGATTCAAGGAGATAGAGCAGATGGACTGTGTAGCCTTCTATTTTGTCTGATAATTTCTAGAAAAGATGCACAGATTTTTTAAAGAAAACCTCTCTAATAATTCAAATTCTTATTATTAATCTACTGAATGCTCGAAAGACTTCAAGAATTTAAATAGAGAAAACAAACCCTAACAAGACAAGGAAAAATAATAATACAAAATTAGGAAACGAAATAAACTACCGGTCCTAGAAAAATTCTTTAACTTAATTACCAAGCTAGATATAATATTTAAAAACAGAAAACATGAGAATCCAGGGCTCAAATGGTGGAATCCGTGCCTTCAAGAAGCCGTCAGTCACTACCGTAGGTCTACAAATATCTTTAAAAAATAGACATATTGTAATCTCAAAACAGACAACACCCTTGCATTTAGCAACTAAATCAAGAATTAATCAGTTCTTCCTAAAATCCCTTCTTTCCTTATAGTCTAATGCAATCCTGGTTTCATCAACTCGTGAGTTTGGTTCATTTTAAATTTATTTATTTCCTTGTTTTTGGTAAGTAAAATTTTCTGACGTCCTTTCCCTGCACAAAAAAATAAAATAAAATAAAAGAAAAAGACCCCTGATACCAGAATTTTGTCAAGAATGCTTTCTTTGATGGGCTGTAATTTAATTTCCAAGTCTCATTTCCTGTTTTCAATTCCCCTTATTTTTCTTCTTCCTTATTTATTTAATTATTTCTCATCCATATTTTAAACATAGCCTTAATGATCTAGCACACAAGAGTAAAATGGCACCAAAAGTTGTGGAAAAGTACCTTTTTTTCATTTATATACTTGGAAGTGTAGAGTACAAGTATACATATATCTCATCTACAAGTATGAACAGCCACATTTAGAAGGAGGCTTTTCTCTTAAATAAGTAGTAACAAAATTTTGGACGCTAGAGCTAGCTAGCTCTTGATTTTGTCAACTAGCTAGTGGTTGAGAATGTTGAGGAGGGAGACCCTGGTCTTGATTAAATGCCTGAACAAGCACTCTAGTTCTCCTTCCATAATTTTGAATGCTAGACTCCATCTTCACCAATTTATTCTGCACTTTCTCCACGCACATGGTGGGATCAGATCTGACAAGTGAGTGCAGTGCAGCTTCCAATTTCTCAAAATTATTTGCATCTGTTTCTTCATCGCCACACCCGACATTTTTTCGTAGTACTTTAGAACCAAGGACCAGCTGCTCGGCCTCGTTTGAACCTTTGTTGTCCCCGTGACATAGGACAGCAAGGACTCAAACACAGCAAGAGTGACTGCTTCAACCTCCCTTAGCATGCCAAAAATACCAAGAGTCTCCTGGTCTTTATCCAAGGGAACGATAGTGCTTTTTCTTTTGATACTCTTCAAATTCTTGGTGCTGCTGTTTTGGATTGCCTTCTTTGCCTTGTGTCTAGATGCGATTAAGCATCTCCTCGATTCACTTACATCCCTCCTCCAGCGAAGGATTGAAAGAAGTTGTTGTAAGTCTTGCTTCGCTTGTGAGAATACATCTTTGGTGGTTGCACAAACATCCAAGAGCCTCAAGTATCCATCCAAGGTCTCATCGACCCATTTCTTGTTGCATTCTCTAGTGGAAGCTTGTTGATTGTGTGGTGTTAGAAGCAAATCGTCGATGGAATTGTACAATTCTTCAGGAACACTTAATTTATTGCTGCTTGATGGTAACGATAATGAAGTGGCTTCAGAAGTTCTTAATTGGCTCAAATGCTCGTTGAATTGAGCAATAAGAGGGTGAGAGATAGAGGACAAGCTTATGGAGCGAATATGGGAATGGTTTTAGATCTCAAGGGAGAGGAAGCCATTTTTTGATCTCTTGTTGGGGATAATAAGACTTTGCACTGGAAAATTGTACAAATTGAAAGCTGCAAGTTGTGGCCTTTACCATGCAAAATGCTCAATATATATGTATCATATGGCATGAACTATGAATGTAGGTGACATAAGGATTCTCCTCATTCAATTATGGATGAAAGGCAATGTGAATTTTGATCTGGATCCAACTACTGCGTCGGCAATGCTTGTGCAGTGTCTCCTCCCAACATGACCAACAAAACTTGAAAATTATGCAGCATCGGCTGCAAAGCCTAAAGAATATGATTCATTGTTATAATAATTTTGTAAAGTATGCTATGCTTGCACGGGTGGCAATGACACTATATTTGCATACATATGTACATATCTAGCAAGAAAATCCCAGCAGGCCAAGCACGGGGCTTTCAATTTTTATTTTTATTTTTTATTTATTATAGTCATTAATTTACCATGTAGCTCAATAATAGGGAGTGGAAACGACCCCAAATTTTAATTTATTTGAGCCCCGCTCGAATTATTTATACCAAGCTCGAGTTCGATTCAAACTTTTATATAGACTCGAGTTTGACTTAATAAAATAGAATTTAGGCTTAAGCTTGGCTCCCGAGTGGCTTGATTAGATCAAAACGACGTTGTTTTAGTTTAAAATATAATAAATATTATATTATAAAAAAATATAATACAAATATCATTAAAAAATATAAAAATATTATTAAAATATATATATATATTATTTTATCGAACTGGCTCACAAGCTTTCAAGCTAAGTTTTTCTAAGCTTGAGCATGAATTTAAATGAGTCACAAACCATATTTGGTTTAAGTTCATTTTAGTAACGAACTAAGCTTGACCTGAGTTTTTTTAGGTGAACAGAAACAAAAACCATGAAATATGAATGTTATTTTTCAGGTGAGCCGGGGCAATTGCCCTAATTGGGTCTCACGTAGGTCAGCACTTGTAAAGCAACATGATTGTTGTAGAAGACGTTGACAAGATCCACGCTCAGCTTCACAATGTCTTTACATGATGGAGGAAGATCCATTGAAGATGGTATAAACTAAATCAGAAGACAGTCTATTCGCCCTAACAAGAAGACCTCCAGCAGGGCCCAGCATTACTATATTCATAAATTGTTAGATCCAAGTTGCCATGTGAATACAAATAATTAATAAGATGGGTTTCAAATCATACATATTATCTCTTAACAACTGAGAGAATTGGAATCTCAACAACTTTGGTTTCATTAATTACAAGAACTTGCCCTTAATGTTGGAAGTTGTATAACTTTCCTTTCCTTCATCTATGAATACATTTTTATGCAGCAGAGGAGAAAGATATGTACAAATATAACTGTCATGGCCCACTTCTTAACTTCCTCATCTGCCCAGAGGAAATTAACCACTGACTCTTTAAAATGTTTACATTGGGTAGAAAAGCTAAGAGAAGCCCAAAATGACTGCTTCAACTTCATTAATTTAGCACTGTAAAGATGTGTCCACAGTTTCATGGTCTTTGTACATATAGCTAAAGAGGCTTCTTCTTCTTCTTTTTTTTTTTTTTTTCAATAACTGTCCGCTGCAAATCCTTCTTATAGGCCATGTAAAAGATAAATTAATGGAAAATTTATTTATTCCTTGCAGACTAATTAATTACCCTAAAGACAACAAATATACATATATATATATATATATAAGCCACAAATATGTATAACTAATGCACACGTGCTCTTCAGTTATCTTAGCAAGCACTCTCTACATAGTTATAGCTACAAATACAATTGATTGGTAATTATCTCTTCGTTGTTGTTCACAAGGTTGGCAAGATCCGCAGACAGCTCTTCAAGGTCTTTGCATAATGCAAGAAATTTACTAGCTTGTGGTTTAAATTATATATCTCCAGATCACTTTCCCCCAAACAGAGAGACAAGCCAATTCAATTTGTATTAACCAAGCTTGGATGATTCAGAATTTCCACTTGGAAATTGTGGAATTGGAATCTTGCCAGCTTGGTATAATCAAATTATATGATGTCCCATGTGCCCGAGTTTATTTTTATTTTTTTTAATTTTAATTGTATTTTTTTTTTTAAGGAAATGAAAATGATATGTTGTTACATAGTAGTATTAGTATAGGATACTAAATAAATACCAGGAAATTTAAGAAAGTCACCTGAGAAACATCCTTAGATGGTAATTAATCAAAGTTACGCAATTAACAGTGGTCATTGGTAAACCTCTGCCAAAACACCCCCACCTTTTTTTTTTTTTTTAAACCTTTTCTATCGCTTAACTCTCTTTACTTAGTTTCAAATATGAAACCAATATTGGAAATAATGGAAGTTATAATATGCAAGATTTTAATTAGAACATACCAATTTCATTTCAAAGGAGTGGAGTGAAACAATTAATGCACTATAATGTGGAGATCAAGTAGAAGTTGAGAGAAAATTTGGAGTGTATTAATTCATATATATATATATATATATGATCAAATTAAGGAAAAATTACAGGCATATCTCTGATCATGTACAAGTATTTGATTTTTAATATCAATGGTGATTTTCCAAACTAGTGGTTGAGGATGTTGAGGAAGGAAACCCTAGTCTTGATTAAACGCCTGAACAAGGACTCTAGCCCTTCTTCAAGATCTTGGATGCTCAACTCCATCTTTTGCAATTGACTCTGCAGTTTATTCACATCGGATCTGCTTGCCTTGTGACCACTGAGCTCACTCAGCACAGCATCAACTTTCTCAAAGTCATTGCTGCTAGTTTCTTCATCACCTTTGGACGCTGCTGCTGCTGCCGCCAAATTCTTTCCATGGATTAGCTTGGAAACCAATGAGAATCCACTTAGCTTTGATTGCTCCTTCGTCCCCACGAGGTAGGACAGCGAAGACTCGAGCACTTCAATGGTGTAGGAATAATCCTTGTGCACCATATTTAGAGATTGCCTTCCTTAGATGATTAGCTATATTTAGTAGCAGCTGATTGTGCGGCTGTCAATTGTGATTTACTTTCCTTGTAATCTCTTATTTTAAGCAATGGGATAGACCCAGAAAACGCAGCCAATTCTGCAGCACCTAAACGAGATCGTGTTCCTCTGTTCGCGTGAGTTGTGTGCGTGTGTGTTGGTCGTGAACCTCGCCGGCGGCGTGCGCGTCGTTACTTAGGCAAGGTTCTGACAATTGGTATCAGAGCCTGGGCGATGGCTGGTGATGGCAAAGACGAGGTCGGCGCCAAGGGCGACACCTCCGGCGATGGCGCGGTGATCCAGCGGGTGATTCGTGAGGTGGGAGGCAAGACTAAATTCCCCGCCCTCACCAAGACCAATTACTCGGATTGGGCGCTTCTGATGAAGGTGAAGTTCAGGGCGCGGGCGTTGTGGAACGTCATCGAGAAAGGCGGCACCGATGAACAGGAAGAGGCGCTGGCACTCGATGTCTTGTGCAGCGCGGTGCCACCGGAGATGGTTCCGACGCTCGCCAAGAAGGACACGGCGAAGGAGGCCTGGGACGCGATCGCGACCATGAGAGTCGGGGATGACCGCGTGAAGAAGGCGACGGCGCAGCAGCTGCGCCGGAAATTCGATCTCGCCACGTTCAACGACGGTGAGACCGTCGAGGATTTTGGGCTCCGCCTCGAAGGGATGGCGGCGCATCTCACCACGCTGGGCGACGAGGTGAAGGATGCGGAAATCGTCGCGAAGATGCTTCGAAGCCTGCCGCCTAGGTTCAAGCAGATCGCTATCGCCATCAAGACGCTACTGGATGTGTCGACGATGACGGTGGCCGAACTGACCGGCCGGCTCAAAGAGGCGGAGGAGTCGTTCGATGAAGCACCGGCGTCGCTGCAGCACGAAGGCAAACTGTACCTCACGGAGGAGGAGTGGGACGCGCGGCGGAAAAAGCGGGAGGCGGAGTACGGCGGCGGCGCGAGCAGTGGCTCGGCGCGTCGCGGCGGTGGCGGCGGCAGACGCGGGCGCGGCCGTGGGCGCGCTGGCGGTTCGTCGAGTGGGCCGGAGAATTCCAACAAGCCCAAAGGCGACGAGTGCCGTCGATGCGGCAAGACGGGCCATTGGGCTCGGGACTGCCGGTCGAAGCCCAAGAGGGAGCAGGCCCATGTGATCCAAGATGAGGAGGAGGCCTCACTCAGTTTCGCGAGCTGCTCCACCATTCCTCACTCTGTTTCAGCGCCGCCGGGAGCTCTGCATTGCCATGGTGATGGCGGATCTGGGCAGACATCGTCTGTGGCCCAGATCGAGATCCGCGAAGAGAAGGTCTTCGCACAGCTCGGAGAAGAAGAGGAGCGGAAGGGGGAGACATGGGTCCTGGACACCGGGGCAACCAACCATATGTCCGGGTCTAGGGCCGCGTTCTCGAAGCTGGATCCGGAAGTGCGAGGCACCGTGCGCTTTGGCGATGACTCGGTGGCGCGGATCGAGGGGCGGGGCACCGTCGTCTTCGAGTGCAAGAATGGTGAGCTCCGGTCATTTGCTGGGGTCTACTTCATTCCCAGGTTGACAACGAACATCGTCAGCCTGGGCCAACTCGACGAGGTCTGCTACAAGATCGATATCGACGCCGGCGTGATGAGGATTCGGGAGCCCGGCGGTCAACTGCTGGCCCGGGTGACGCGCGAGACGAATCGCCTGTACCTATTCCAAATCAAGATAGCACAACCGATGTGCTTGGCGGTACGAGGGCGCGGCGACGAGATGGCGTGGCGCTGGCACGCGCGCTTTGGCCATGTCAACATGGCTGCGCTCAGGAAGCTAGCTCGGGAGGAGCTAGTTCGGGGCCTACCGGAGCTCGGGCAGGTGACGGAGGTCTGCGAGGCGTGCATGGCCGGGAAGCAGAAGCGCACCGCATTCCCGGCGCAGGCGGAGTACAGGGCGCAGCGGCGTCTGGAGCTGGTGCACGGTGATCTCTGTGGGCAGATCACGCCAGCGACTCCGAGTGGTAACAAGTACTTCTTGCTGCTCGTCGACGATCTCACCCGGTTCATGTGGGTGGCCATGCTCCCGTCCAAGGACCGTGCGGCGGAGGCGATCAAGGAGATCCAAGCGCGCGCGGAGGGCGAGTCCAAGCTAAAGCTCGGCGCGCTCCGCACAGACCGCGGTGGCGAATTCAACTCGATGGAGTTCGCGGTGTACTGCACGGCAGATGGAGTTCACCGCCAGCGCACTGCTGCGTACAGCCCGCAGCAAAACGGTGTCGTGGAGCGCCGGAACGGCACGGTGGTGGCGACGGCGAGGAGCATGCTTAAGGCGAAAGGGTTACCGGGGTGGTTCTGGGGCGAGGCCGTAACCACAGCGGTTTACATCCTCAACCGCTGCCCAACGAAGAGCGTGGACGGCATGACGCCGTTCGAGGCATGGCATGGGAAGAAGCCGGCGGTGCACCACCTGAGAACGTTCGGCTGTATCATCTACGTCAGGAACACGACACCGCACTTGAAGAAGTTGGAGGACCGCGGCCGGAAGATGATCTTCGTCGGCTACGAGCGCGGCTCCAAGGCGTACCGCGCGTACGACCCCATCGCGAAGCGCGTCCATATGACGCGCGACGTGGTGTTCGACGAGGAAGCCCAGTGGGACTGGGGCTCGGAGGAGGCCGGTGGCGAGACGATTGGCGACGACGACGTGTTCACGGTGGAGTACTCTGTCTCCACCCAGGGACCTTCGGCGGCCGAGGGCACCGCGGAGGCTCCGATAGCTACGGCCGAGGCAGGCGAGCTGACGCCGCCGGCGTCACCTCATGCCGGCGGAGGCGCGGCACCATCGGGACACGGCGAGGTGGAGTTCTCCTCACCACCAAGCGCAGCCGACGAGTTGCTGGACGCCGACCACGACGACGACGCACCACTCCGGTTCCGGCGGATCGACAACATCATCGGCCCGGCCTCGCCGCTCGGTTTCGTGCCGCGGGCACTGGTCGCGGAGGAGCTCAACGCCGTAAGCTGCGACGAACCTGCGTCGTTCGCGGAAGCAGAGCGCAGCCCCAGCTGGAGGAAGGCGATGGTGGAAGAAATGGAATCCATCGAGGACAACAAGACGTGGGCACTGGTGGATCTCCCGCCGGGACGGCGCGCGATAGGCCTGAAATGGGTCTTCAAGGTGAAGCGTGATGAGCATGGGGCGGTGTCCAAGCACAAAGCACGCCTCGTGGTGAAGGGATACGCGCAGCGGCATGGCATCGACTACGATGAAGTGTTCGCGCCGGTGGCGCGGCTCGACTCGGTGCGCCTGCTCATCGCCCTCGCGGCGCACGAGGGGTGGGAGGTACACCACATGGACGTCAAATCGGCGTTCCTGAACGGCGACCTAGAAGAAGAGGTCTACGTCGAGCAGCCGGTCGGATTCGTGGTTGTCGGGAAGGAGCACAAGGTGCTCAAACTACGGAAGGCCCTGTACGGACTGCATCAAGCACCACGCGCGTGGAACGCAAAGCTGGACGACACGCTGTTGTCTTTTGGCTTCAGGAGGAGCCCGTCGGAACACGCTATCTACCTCCGGCAGCACGACGGCGAGCAGTTGGTGATCGGGGTCTATGTCGACGACCTTGTGATCACCGGCACGAACAACGGTGACATCAAGCGGTTCAAGGAGCAGATGGCGGCCGCGTTCAAGATGAGCGACCTCGGCCTGCTTCACTACTACCTCGGCATTGAGGTGAAGCAGGGCGCGAGGGGGATCTCGCTGAGCCAGGGCGCCTACGCCGTCAAGATCCTGGAGAAAAGCGGCATGACAGGGTGCAATCCCGCTCACGTGCCCATGGAGTCGCGCTTGAAGTTGAGCAAGCTCAGCTCAGAGCCGTCAGTCAACGCGACGATGTACAGGAGTATCGTCGGGAACTTAAGGTACCTGGTCAATACCCGCCCTGATTTGGCATTTGCGGTTGGATATGTGAGCCGGTTCCTGGAAGATCCACGCGAGGATCACCTCGCAGCTGTAAAGCGCATCTTGCGCTATGTTGCCGGGACCCAAGGATGGGGTCTCTGGTTCAGCAGGAGGGAGAAGGAGAAGCCTCATCTGACAGGCTTCAGCGATAGTGATTTCGCCGGGGATGTTGATGCAAGCAAAAGCACAACCGGAGTGATGTTCTTCCTCAGTGGCAGTCCGATCACCTGGCAATCCATGAAGCAGAAGGTGGTGGCAAAATCTAGCTGTGAGGCAGAGTATATAGCAACTGCAAACGCTGCTAGTCAAGCATTGTGGCTCGCTCGTGTGCTGTCTGAGATGCAGGGAACAGCAATGAGAGCGCCAAGACTAAGGGTGGACAATAAGTCTGCCATTGCTTTGATCAAGAACCCAGTTCTCCATGGACAGAGTAAACACATTCGAGTCAAATATCACTTCGTCCGGGAGGCTGCAGAGGAAGGTCTAATCAATGTGGAGTTCATCAGAAGCGAAGATCAACTGAGCGACATTCTGACGAAGGCGCTTGGAAAGACCAAGTTTCATGAGCTACGCAAGAAGATCGGCCTCATCAATATCAACGGTGAGCACAAAGCTTAGGAGGAGATTGTAGGAATAATCCTTGTGCACCATATTTAGAGATTGCCTTCCTTAGATGATTAGCTATATTTAGTAGCAGCTGATTGTGCGGCTGTCAATTGTGATTTACTTTCCTTGTAATCTCTTATTTTAAGCAATGGGATAGACCCAGAAAACGCAGCCAATTCTGCAGCACCTAAACGAGATCGTGTTCCTCTGTTCGCGTGAGTTGTGTGCGTGTGTGTTGGTCGTGAACCTCGCCGGCGGCGTGCGCGTCGTTACTTAGGCAAGGTTCTGACAAATGGTGGCTCCTTCAACCTCTTTTAGCGAAGTTGCAATTGCCAAAACATCGTTGTCTTTGTTCAAACATAGTTTGTTGGTGTGCTTGCTCTTGTTCAAACTCTTTAGAGTCTTTTGGATCGCCTTCTTAGCCTTCTTTCTCGAGGCTAAGTATCCGCCCAACTCGGTTTCGTCCCTTCTTCTTCGTAGCATTGAGAGAAGGCCTTGAACATCTTGCTTTGTCTGCGAGTAGACATCTTTAGCCGTGGAACAGACATCCAAGAGACTCAAGTATCCATCCACCACCTCTTCGACCCATTTCTCGTGGCTTTGTTTGGCGAGGGCTTGTTGGGTTTTAGGCAACAGAAGCATATCATCCAAACAATCGTAGGTGTCTTGGAGGAGGTTTAGCCTGTCACCGGCGACCAATGCCCTTAGTCTGCACAGATGGTCCTCGACTTGAGGTACAAGAGGGTGAAGCCTAGAGGGCAAGCTGACGGATCGAGCATGGAAATGGGATCTTGATCTCAGAGGAGGGGAAGCCATTCTTGATCTTTTTTTTCCAATTAGGAATAATAAGGCTTTAGGATTGGCTTTGACGGGGGAGTCAATGTTTGAGTTGTGGTTCATCCTCATCAAAGGCTCAATATATATATATATATATGGAAGGAAGGAGACAAGGAATCTCATCCTTTTGAAGAATCATCACCTGGCAGCAACGTGATTTCGATTTGGATCCGTATGTTCTCGCGGAGATGTTCACGCAATGTCTCCCCCAAACTCAATGGCATGTCTTATAATAATTAGTCATTATATGATTTTTTTAATGAAATATTTAACTAGTTGGTTCATTAGAAAATAAAAAAAAAATGCAATGCACGAGTGGCATGTCTCTTCTTGCAAGAAACTGTCTGCACCATCCATTAATTTATATTCTATTTTTCTTGCTTGTTGATCAATTTAACTGCATCCACATGATAAACTTACCCATGCATGTGTGAAACTTCAGCCTCATGCCCTGTTGGTTGGGTTCATCAGGGTTAAAACGAGCTGAGTTTTTGTTGATCGAATTGTTTGAGCTCAACTTAAAAAAAAAAGTTCGATTTTAACTCAATTCATAATGAAAACAAACTTGAATTAAGTTCATTTAAGTTTAATTTGTAACTCTTTTAAAATCGAGCTTATGCTTGAGTCTAAAAATCTTAGTTTAAAAACTCATAACGTGACTTGATAAAATAATATATATATATTTTATAATATTTATATATTTTTAATAATATTTTATTATTATATTTTAGACTAGATAAATATCGTTTTAACTTAATTGTGTTGTTGGTGCACCGATCTTAGTTCTAAATTCTTTTTTATCAAGTCAATATAAAAGTTCAAGTTAAATTTGAGCTTGAACTAAGCTTGAACTAAGTATAAATAATTCGAACTGAACTTAGTTAAATTAAAATTAAGTTATTTTCACTTGTAGAATTGACTAATTATATAATAAAAGTAATTAGCAAACTAAATTTTTATTTTTTTTTTGGAAGCATATTAATTAGAAACAAAAATTAGTTAGTGAAAGTTGGAAACAGATTTACAAATTTAATGCTTGCTTTCCACGAGTTGGCCAGGGTTGGCTAATGATGATTCAGGTGATTGCTGTCCACAAGGGTGGTTATTCTTAGTCCCCATAATTACTGCAGGAAAAATAATTAGTCATGATCATGTGATTAATATTATATAAAACTAATTGATGTCTCAAAACAGAGGGACAGCCAGCTCTCTCAGTCCCCCAGTGTTTAAAAAGCACGTGACATTCAAAATTTCAAGGCGAATCTCTTCTATACATATATATATATATTAAATCACTACCCTGGAGACATTTGGAATCTTGACAACCCTGGTATCATTAAATAAATGAAACTCCTAGTGTGGTTTTAGCAAATTATAATCCATGCATTTAAATTAGAAAATAATAGAGTTTAATTATTTTTTTTCTATTTTTTTAAAGGAAAAGAAAATGAGGTATTCCAATCATCTGCCTATAAATACAAGTTCAATGAGTCACCCACCACCCTCTAAGAAATTTGGTCAAGCTACTCAAAATATTGACTTTTGGAGGGGAAAAGAAGTAAAGGTTAATTAATTGCCCACGCGCGGAATAATTAACAATTACCATATTTTTTGAATACTAAAGGCACATTAAAATTTTATAGTGCCTAAATCCCCCGCCACCCCAAAAAAAAACAAAAAAAACAAAAACAGGGAAAAAAAAAACTAATTTTTTGAATACCCTCGAAGAAAATGTTTTGGAAACTAATTTTTTAAAAATCAATGCTAATACTTGATTTAGGACGTGTTTAGAGTGATAAAAAGTGATAAAATGAGCTAAAGTAAAAAAAGTTATGAGTTCGTAATTTGTACAATAAGATAAAAAGTGAATAACTTTTAAAAATTTTTAAAATTTTTTAAAGTTTTTTTAATGTTTTTGAGCACGTCAAACGGTGCCTTAGCCATAGTTCTAGTATGGTGTTCAGCTCAAATTGGGCAGGTAGCTACATGATTGTGTGTATATATATATATATAGAGATACACACATATAAACGTGCATATATCCACATGGGCTTTTCCTACGTCTTCATTAATTTTCCAATCCATGATGCAAATTAATTAGAGAGTGCTCCTAATAGTAAGACAGCCAGCATATTTCTGTTTCCTACATGGCACCAATCTGATCTAAAACCACCACATGAATCTAAACTTTTTTTAATCACTGCTTAATGTTATATCTCAACTCCTCTGGAATCATTAATCTACATATATAAAACCCTCATGTGGCTTCAATTATTTGAACTGTGAATTCTTGATTCATATTGTAAACCCCAAAATTTTCACCTTTTTTCGGTCAACATAATTTGAATCTCGAGATCCTTTTCAATGTGTCAACTTCAAGCGATCAATGGGAAAATGGTCTAAGAGAGGAGGAAATTAAGAATGTATAAGAAATAGTTCTTCAATATGACTCTATTGAATTATAGTCGGAAGGACTAATCACAAGTATATTTCTCCTTTACATTTTCAAGTAAGAACAACACCAAATCGTGTATATGATTTTTCTTGGCTAGTGGTTGAGAATGTTGAGGAGGGAAACCCTGGTTTTGATTAAACGCCTGATCAACTTCTCTAGAACTTCTTCGATACCTTGAACGCTCAACTCCAAATTGACTAGATGGTTTTGCAAGTTCTCGTTCTTGTAATTGTCATCACAAGATTTGCTTGCTTTGCGACCAAGTAGTGAGTGCACTACCTCATCAACCTCCTCGAATTCATTCACAAATGTTTCCTCCCTGGCTTCACTCTTGATCTCCTGTTTCATCAGTTTGGAAACCAAAGACCAGCCGCCGCCGCGCTTCGGTTGCAGTTTAGTCCCCACAACAACGTAGGACAGCAAGGACTCTAGAACTGCCAGCGTGACTGCTTCGACCTCTCTTAGCATACTAAAAGAGGAAACAGTTTCATCGTCTCTGTCCATGTTGTTGTTGTTTCTGTTTCTCCTCAAATCCCTCATCAACTTTTCAATTGCCTTCTTCATCTTCTTTCTAGAGGCTAAGTATCCTCCAACGTTACTCGCATCCCTCCTTCTGCGCAACAATGAAAGAAGTTCTGTTACGTCCTCCTTTGTCTGCGAGAAGATGTCTTTAGCTGTTGCACAGCCATCCAAGACCTTGAGATAGCCATCCAAGGCGTCATGGAACCATTTCTCATTGCATCCTGGAGCTAAGTTTTGTTGAGTGTGTGGAAGTAGAAGTAAATCGTCGATGCAGTCGTATAAATCTTCAAGGCCGCTCAATCTGTTGCTTATCGATTGCAACAAGGAGGAAGAGGTAGATTCAGAAGCCCTTTGTCTGCACAAACGATTGTTGAATTGGTGAATGAGTGGATGAGATCTAGAGGGTAAGCTGACGGAGCGGGCATGGAAATGGGATTTTGATCTCAGAGGAGAGGGAGCCATTATTCTCTCAGATCAATATCAAAAACCAGAGAGTTGAGTGTGTTCCATTCCATGGCAATATGCTCAATATATATATATGGTGGGCACGTATAGGAGAGACATAAGGAATCTCATCCTCTTCAATTATCAGGGGATGGATTGTAATTAACGTGACTATGATTTGGATCTGAAAATGCTTGTCTTGGCGATGTTCACGGAATGTCTCCCCACCAAGAGGTTCTAAAGTACTGCCTAGTTGTTCTTTCTCTTGAAATCACTGGCACATCTTATGGCACAAGTGGTATGAGATAATGATGTACTTAATAATCCATACAATTTCATTGCATGAGTGGTGCGACATTAATGTTTTCTTTTCCAAAAACAAATACAAGCACGATCAATCACTTTCTTTCTGTTTAGTAATTTCATTTTGAGATTCAACAAATGATGCAGCAAAGTTGATGCCATTCTTTCATTCCGTGGTCTGCTGCTGCTGCCCCCCTGCCTATCTGAGACACAACATGGCTCAACAATAAGAAAAAAAAAACAATGGAACTAAGGAGGAACAAACATGAGTAGTTCTATTCTATGATTTTGGCCCTTTCTTCTTCCCCCTCTGTGAAAAATAATCACCGCATGATCAATGTAGCAGTTTACAATATGATAAGTGATTTCATGATGTATATTTAGCAGGTTTTCGTCATTCAAGTCAATCCAAAACAAATAGCTCTTGCCTCACCATAGCCCACAAAAACAAGTTGCACAAACTCTCCCCAGCAGAGCCACACTTGGAACATTCGCCAACCACCTGCTCTCTCACTCCATTCTTGAACAAATTAATCCCTATAAGAAAAGTATTATTTAAAGTTTTCCATAAGAAAGTTTTCGTCTAGATGGATTCTTTAAACCCCAAATCTTTTTTCACACCCTAAGCAAAACCCCCATGTTCTTCTTCCAGATACTTATTTATTTCCCCCCAAAAAAAAAATTTGATTTTCACAATATAGCCTGACAGTCCCTGGACAATTTCATCCTCATAAGCATAAATAGGAATACAAATTCTAAAAATAGCTACCACAACTTCACTAGAGAATGTGCCCTGCAACAAATGTTGGCCAAATGTTTAAGCCACTTGGATACCAGCTTTGCAAAAATATCCTTGGATATCTTGGAAACCTATGTTGTCTAGTCGTTTGTGACATGTAAGAATGAACGACTCAAGATTTGAAGTCCCAAAAAATGGCTTATGAACTGTTCTATTTTTTTTTTTAAAGTAAAACCAACATCATTTCAACTTTTGTGTCCTCATTTTGAGTAAACAATCTCGGATGGCCGTGAAACTTCACAAGCAATGTCATTTTATCATTTGTGCTCTGCAAGAACAAACGGTTTGGGATTTGGCATCCCCTAGAGTCATTATGAATCATTCCAGTTTTTATACAAAACTGTTCCGCATGTTTTGTTTCTGGTGCTCATTTTTATCAAGTGGCCTCCGATGGCTGTGGGATAATGAGTTTTTGGGCTTAAAGGAGAGGTGGCCATTTGTCTTCCATGGAGAACAAGCAGGGCCAAACATGTATTGGATTTTGTAGTGAGATTGCAGGCAGATTCAGTTTCATCAATGTCAGTCTTGCTGGCCTTTTGGTGTATGAATGCTGATTACTATACAAAGAACATTGAATTAATATTGGAGAGCTATTGTTAATGGGGATTTCTAAATCTATGGTTGTATTTAAATACCCTAATTTGTAAGTGTTGAAGATAATTTTCTTTTCGCAGAACATATGAAATTTTGAATGGATAACAGTTTCTGAACATGTTGATTTGGAGATCATAGCAAGTATATTGAATGCAAAACTACCAGGAAAATACATAGCATCTTTCATTCAAGTACAAAAAATATTTTTACAGCAAAAATTTCTGTGGCCAAGCCCAAGCTGTAATCTGGGCTAGTGATTTAGAATGTTGAGAAGTGACACCCTGGTTTTAACTAAACGCCTGTACAAGCATTCTAGTCGTCCTTCAAGTTCTTGAATGCTCAGCTCCTTCTCAACAAGTCCCTTCTGCAAATTCTCAACATTACTTTTGATAGATTTGCTCGTCTTGTGACTCAAGACTCTAGACAATGCAGAATCCAGATTCTCGAATTCACTTATTTTCTCCGCTACCTCAGATGCTAGACCCTTTGAATTTCACAATCGTCGCATAATCAAAGACCTTGAAGTTTCCTTTGGTGCTGCTATGAAAGACAAAAAGGACTCGAACACTTTGACACCAACTGTTTCTACATCTTTCAGCATGCTTACAACGGCCACTGGCTGATCATTTATGTTAAGTCCGCGTTTAATAGTTTCCACGGACTTCAAATTCCTCACAGCCTTGTGGATTGACTTCTTCACCTGCTTCCTATAGGCAGAGTAATCACCAATCTCACTTGAAAGCGCAAATTCATCGCCTCCTCTTCTGCGGAGAATTGATTGAAGCTCTCTTATGTGTTCCCTTGTCTGCAACAAGCAATCTTTTGTGGTGCCACAAACATCCAAAAGCCTCAGAGATTCCTCCAGCAATTCAACTACCCATTTTTCTTGGGATTCTTTTGACAAGGCTTGTTGGTTGAGTGGCAACAGAAGCATTTTCTCGACACCATCATATAGATCACAAAGGCCTCTTAGTTTGTGTCCTAATATTGAAGCCATTGAGGGGCCAGATTCAGAAGCTTTTAGCCTATCCAAAAGAGGAATCACAAGAGGGTGGAGTCTCGAGGGCAAGCTGACAGAACGAGTGGGATAATGGGTTTTACAGCTCAAAGGAGAGGTGGCCATTTTTCTTTGTAGGAGGAAAAAGGAGGTCCCAAACACTTGGATGTATAGAATTCACCCCAACAAGCAATTTTCTGGTCTATAGCTTCCTTGGCATGAGCTGCTCATTGTGTGTGTGTGTATATGTATATAACGAGTTTGATTGAAGGAGACAAGAGGAATCTCAAATCTTTTGAAAGCCACACGAGTGGTAATGTGATCTTGATTTTATCTGACCAACACCATATATCTCAGTAATATCTATGCAATGTGACAATGTCGCCTTCCCACCAGGTGCCCAGCTCACCGTATCCAATTGTTATTAGCCCTAAAATCACAGGTAAATCTCGTTGTAATATGCTAATGACTGATATATATATATATATATACAAACTTCACCCAATCGTTATTAGCCATAAAATCACAGGTAAATCTCGTTGTAATATGCTAATGACTGATATATATATATATACAAACTTCACTACACAATGCCTGTGCGAATAAAATATGCAGCAGCACACAGGTGGGGTTGATGCCCTCCCACCAAATACAAGAAAGGGATACCAAATTACATGTAGTTCTTGTCTCTATCAGAACAGATTATTATGATCGAGTTGGTCATTCTAATTTTGTCCTGTAATTTGTTTCCGCGTATTTTTCTTTTTACATATACAAGACATTTGTCATTTGGAATCAATCATTGTTCTTTATTTATCTTTCTGAGGACAAAAAAGGTGATCATTTTAATTTTGTTTGAGGGGATGAAAAGCCAATTTCTGTAGTTGATTTTAGATTCCAATACCATATCTTTGGTCAGGGCAGAGTCAGTCATTACAGGCTTACAGCGAAAGGAGAGAACAAGAATGATATTTTTTTTAACTTTTCTGTCTTTTTTTGTGGGTCCGAAAAAGGGTGTCAACGCCAGCCACTCGTGTATGACATTAAAATCTGATGGTGCAAGATCATGCTCAGGTAGGCATGTGATTTTTTTACAAAAATATTTCGTGCTCAGCTGGATACGACCCCCCCCCCTTCTTTTTTCTTATTGCATTGTCGGGTACAGCATCAACCCATG
>JAVXUM010000036.1:30458844-30473510 GCA_035590655.1 Pouteria glomerata
TTGATACCACACAATTCTGATTATATATATAATATAACATATTTTATCACATGAATGATTGATATTGCAGTCGCAAATATACGTAACATTTTCTGCTTGAATGTACAGAGAAAAAATATAATAGTTCCCATGAAGTGGTGCAAAAAACAAACTTTCATTCGTTGGTGGCATTAACAGTGATTTCTCTATATTACATTTGCTATTGAGAAGACAAATTCGATTCCCTAACTCAGATTTTACAAACTCGGAGGGGTTAAGAACAATAGGTGCGGTGAATAAATTTATTTGTGGTCACTACATGAGTAAATTCAAATTCTCATGATCCTCTACCAACCTTCGGTTTCTTCTCCTCAAGCCCTGCAGCTTCATTCAACATGTCGGCCGCATCCTGGTGCATGTCCAGCTTGGCAAGGGCAACTGATTGCATGTAAAAGGCCGTAGACCAGTCTGGATGGACGCATTGTGCTTGCATTGCATCTCGAAGAGCAGCATCAGGTTGGTCGCATAGGAGATAACACAGGCTTCGTCGTGCATAAACGGTTGGAGAGATCATGGTTCCTACATCTATAAACTGCAAACTCAACCAAACAAAAGGAACCACAGAAGACATCACATTCCTAGTCATCACAATCTTGTGTTCATCCAAGAACCAAATTTATCAATCCCTCACAAAAGTGCATAAATGAGTCCGGTGGATAGAGGAGGACCATTGCCAAGGAAAACATCAAATAAACAAAGGAACAGGAAACAATAGTATGTTCATATATAGTAGCTGCATTCCAGCCCTACAGTTCTTTGGGGTCAATATCCACCGGCCAAAGGGTAGATCAGTAAGTGTATTAACCAAGTATCATAACACCATGCGAATCCATACCTCTGAATAACAATCAATGGCAGTTCTGAAATCCTTGTCACGAAAAGCATAGTCCCCACGCTTCCTTGCCTCCAGCATATCTCTCATCTGCTGAGTCCACTCTTGGAAAGACAACTGAACCAAACCACAGCCACATAAACCTTATAGCAATAACATTAGAACTTAAAAGTACATGTGAAAACCCCATGTGCCTGTCAATTACCTCGTTGGTTCCTCCATCATCCTGGTAGTGGGCCGTAACCAAGATTCGATGGATTGCTGTGAGGTCCATCCGTGAGCAGGCCTCACCCATTGCTGAAAGAGGGCGATGTGGGGTCGGTGGGGCTTCCTCATGCTTTGAAATCCCAAGCATGACATAAGAAGGAACCTGAGAGTCAGAACCAGAATCACCGATTAGATACTTAAAGCACTGCTCCTATTCATCTTCTAATGAAGTATGGGAGTTGTACAAGTATAGCTGAATAGTTTTTTCCATTAACGTTTAAGGGAACTTTGGTCGAGGTAAAGCACCAAATAGCTAATTATGCACCTCAGACAATGTTGTTTAGTAGGAGAGGACAACCACAAAAGTAGAAGAGGTACTAGTGGGCTATTGGCTAATTCAATTTGTAAGGAAAATTTTTCTGAGAAAAGATGAAAAAAATGGCCACAGCACCATCTCTACCCACTCTATTTTGGAAAATCTCTATAGTGGCTCTCCAAATTTAGAATTGCTATGGCATTCTCTATTGTAGATAATATTTAGAGTAGCTGATGTAGAGTTATTTTGAATAGAGGATCTCTAAAATAATATCTTAAGAGGAGCTGATGATAGCCACAGATACGATTTGCATCTGCACTCCATGATTCAGGAGTGATTCAATTATGGCCAATGAGCATTAAATTTGAGAACAGGTACAGTAAATTGTACAAACAACTAAAACCTATAAGATATACAGAATGTAGCTCAACCATTGCAGATGTACTAAAATCATGAGATGTTTACTGAAACAAGGTATACAACAGTCTGTTGCAAGTTGCAGCTACACGAACAAAAATTATGTATCCTGCCATTCATAAGTAGTGCTTCATAACATGTTGTTAGTATCCTTCAACATGAAGCTTTATTAATCTCCCAGTGTCCCACCATAGAAGCAACTACAACATTGGCTACGGTTAAGGTGAGCACCTTGCATGAAGCCTTGGGCCTCATGCAATGAACAGCCAGCGTGCCTCAGGTGAACCTAAACTGTTTCAATCTACCAGTGTCTCAAGTGTAATCCTCATGGCAAAATCACAGGAATAATCTATTGGAAACAAAAATCTCAAACTTACTCAGAAAATAGAAATACCAAGTAGAAGGTGCAATGTTCTTTCTCGTACCAATAAAATAAAATAAAATAAGACTAAAAATTTGTTTGGTTAATTAATCACAGAAACTGCTCTCAAAAGAAACAATTGAGTTAAAAAGAATCACATTTTAGAAACACCAAAAGGATGTTGAAAAATCAAGATTGTCTCTTAATCTTGACAAACTATAGAATTCATTGGCTAAGCAACACTAACCAAAAAGGTTAAAAATTGCAAAACAATCAATCAATTAAAGGAACATGGCAATTATTAATGAGAAAACCCTAGATCCACTTCTAGGTAAAATCTCGAATCTATTTGGCGACGAACCCAAATTAATCCACTATAATTGCAATTGTGTGGTTACAACTTACAAGATGTTGCCCAAGTGATGCACATTGAATTCTCAATCTATTTACCCTAGTTTCTTGCACAATTCCTTGATACACCAAATCCCACAGTGAATGCTGCCAGACTCCTCCTAACTTGCTCATTGTTTGGAACTCCACCAAATGGTCACCATAAATCCCTCACAAAGATGAACTTGCAACCCAATAGATGAAGATAAATGGTCTAGCTTTTTTCCTCTCTTTGATCTCTCTTTAACGAATCTCCAATGAAAATCTCAAGATGAAACTCTAACTGCTGTGAAAGAATTGGTCTAGAGAATAAGTCAAAACATTTCACAAGCATTGCCTCAAAATAGTGCCAAGAAGATATTTTAATCCAAATTAAGTGTTTCACGCACCATGTGCCAAAGGGTGCTTAAAATCAAAAGAATCTCCTCTTTTGTTCGAGCAATTTGAGCACCTTGACCAAAGTGCACCAGAGGATGCTCAAAATTCAACAAACTCCAATATTCTATTCCAGCAGCTTACGTAGGTCATACCATAGGGTGCTTAAAATCCAGAGGTTGTCACAATTTGACTCATACCTATTCTAATGCATCCTAAATAAAGGCTACACCAAAAAAATTCTAGAATCAAAAGAAAGAATTTAAAGTTTAAACTGGTTTGGTCACAGAAATTGTCATTACAAAAAAACATGGACCTTACAGAATTCTTATGTGTTCTTTGCTAATTTCTGTTCAAATATAGTAAATGACCAAAAAACTGTTCTCAAAATTCTTAATTTTCAGAAAACAACTTGTTATGAAATGTTTTTTGAAAATCATATCGAGCCCGCCATAAATGCCTAATAAACATGAATCATACAGGAATTGTAAACTCTGCAATTCCAATGTGCAAACCATATCTTAAGTTTCCTGGGGTAGTGCTTTCAAATTCACTGTCTTGCACATACTTCCATAGCAACTGCCCCAATAACATGTATGCAGGCATGTGCAATATCAAACTTCTCATTAGTAGATTAATTATCACCAAGGGAAGGGCTTTCTGACACATGATAACAGTCAATCACACTTCAAATACCAACAATAATACTTGCATATGTTGATCTAAATATAAACAGCTTTTTTTTTTTTTTTAATTAATAAAATATATACAGCTTTCTACCAATGAATCTAACACCCCACATATTGATCCTCATTGTATTTACATTAAATGGTAGCAAAGCCCATGGCTTCAGTTGGGAAGCTACAATGAGACACCTTCAGTTAACCCAATGAGTTAGCTTTAGTAATATAAATAATTTAATATTTTTGACTAATCATTTGGCAGATAAATTACCAAAGCAACAATGGACAATCATAAAGGGAAGCCATATGCCAGTAAATAAAGGTACAGATGAGATTGTCATTTGTAAAGAGCAATGTGCCTTACATCGGATTTTGTTTGCAGTGGATTAAGTGTAGCAATAAGGTCCTTTGTACTAGGACGCTCCCTAGGTTCATGATGCAAACATTGAGAGGCAAGCCCAACAACTGCAGTTGCTTCTTCAGTAGAAAATTTCCCCTCCAAATGTGAATCCATTAAGGGAATAACATTCTTGCCACGTATCATATCAAGAGCCTGCATACATGCAGAGCAAATGAAATTAATACACAAACTTGTATCTTGTTTCAAAATCAGTGAGATACAGACAGACATCACCATCACTAAAGATGTGCAACAACAACGTCAAAAAAGACCAAAAAAAAAAAGAAGGCTTTGCAACTCCACCTCTACAAGGTATCACACAAATAATTTCACACAAACATTTCAAACATTGATTTTATCAACCCAGCTTCAGGTCAGAACTTAATTATTCGGACTGTTGGATGATCATTCCTAGAGCAACAATCTCTTGTTTCTTCAAGAAGGTCAAACAGACGAAAATGATTTGTTTACTGAAACGTGACAGGCCCTGGGGGACTTTTTGGCTTACCTTTTGAGACTTCTAGCCTACCTTCTATATGTCTATCTAAGTTGGGAGTCAAAATGAGTCTGTAGGCATGATTTGAAGATGATGAATATGAATTGCAGCTGGAAGCTTGCTTTTCCCTTCCCCCTATGTCTCTTCTCTCTTCTCAGGTTATCACTCCTCTCTTCTTTCCTCAGTTCCTCCCTCTTGCCTAATCTCTTACTTCCTCATGCATCAAATATCAGTAGCTGAAATTAGTGAATAATTCATAAAAACTATCTTCTAACTGATTCAAAACCACACCCCATTTGAGAAAATTGGTCCCATTCTAATGATCCTGGTATCCACTTTCTTTTGCCTCTAACACCGCTACCTTCCCAGCTGGCGCACATAGATATAATTGATGCTATTTTAGATAATAAGATTGTATTCACCAAAGATGGTTCAATGATACCTAATTCGCTGGGTTGGCCAACCAAATTCTGACACATGGATACCCAAGTCTATCCTTCGTCAGCTTGATTTAGATTTGTTAGAATTCCATCAAAGTCAGCTGGATTACTTCTCACCTGGCTCAAGTTCCTCCCACCCAAGGAGAGATGGTCATTCTCCACCTACGTAGGTGATCTCCCAATATACATCAAATATACATTTTATAAAGCACAATATACATGACATGCACAACCAGTTAGCAAGGTACATGACATGTACAATCAATTATCAAGGTTTCCAATACAGAATGTTGTTAAAAGAAATGAGCAACTCACATGATTGGGAGGGATGTGCTTTCCACTTAGTATATCTAAAAGGACAGTACCAAAGCTATAAATGACACTTTCAGGGGTAACCCTTCCTACAATATAGAATATGTAGTTCAGTAAAGATAAGAACGAGCCGCAGAATAAATATTAGTCAATGGTACAAGAAAAAAGAAATATTTTTGTTAACCGAAAAAACTATAATGCCATTTGGCCATATATGCTTAACAATTGAAGCTAGAGAAGAAAACAATCACCAGTTCGCAGATACTCTGGAGGTGTGTAGGCAAGATTTGTGCTATAACTTCTACCATCCCTACTATTTTTCATCAAACCAAAACATGAAAGTCGTGGATCACCATCCTAAAATGTCCACTTAAACATTAGACAATCACCTTATATGACAGAAAATTGAATGAGTAAAATAAACAAACACAAAAAAGTAAAAATAAATTTTAAGAGATGTATCAGGAGATGATTAAAAACACCTCATCAAAGAGGACCCTATAAGCATTCAGGTCATGGTACAATGGATGACCTTCAGAGCAGCAATAATCTAAGGCTTCGGCTATATAAAGTGCTACTCTCAATCGCATGGCCCACTCAATGGTCTGGTTTTCCCCTGTAAGAAGAAACAAATACCAGAAACCAATCTCACACAAGTGGAAACACATCCTCATTCTCAATTTTGAAGCTAGTGGGGCATATAACAAAATTAGCAAAGAAATTGATCTGCAAAACAAAATTTAACAGGTGCATAAAGAGGAAAAATACTAGTATAGAATAATAAATTAGAAGAAAAAACAGTTTCTACAGAAATGCCACAGCTTCCAAAATTGCTCTGTGGTAATGTGAAAGAAACAATTCTGACTAACATTCCAAATGAAAATCAACTAAACTCCAATACGGTACAATTTTATTAGATTCAGATATCCTTGGAAAATAATGTACAGCAACCAAGGACCAAAAAACACAAAAATGGAAACCTAATCTAATCATGGAGTAATTAATATCCAATAAACCACCAAAGACAAATAAATGTAGGCCTAAAACAAGCATTCTCCCATTTTGAACTGCATATAGAAGTGCGTAAGTTAAAGATGCAAATGCACCCACATTACCACCCATCTCTCCCAATCTTTTCCCACCGTTTGGACCACTCATGCAATCTTCCAAAGTACATAAAACCTAAAGAAATGCTCAATTAACCAAACTCAAGCAGTTACTTCATCCATGGGAATACGATTTCATGTTCAAATCAAGCACCGATTTTGGCAAAAAGATTTAACAAACTACCTGAAATCCAATTCAGACATTCACCAGCTAGCTTAATATACATATATATATATATATACACACACAGAGACCAGGGCAAATGCAAACGTAGCGCGTGTGCACGAATTTGCTCTTCCTCCCTTTCTCTCATCTCTCTCCCTATATATATATATATATATTCAGCAAACTAAGGGCTGAAGCAAATCTCGGAAACATTAATATAGCAAAATACAAATCCCAAATGCAATAAATAAATCTGGTCCATACATACAGTGAAATAGATGCTTAGCAAGAGTGTTATTTGGCATATACTCTGCAACAAGCAATCTCTCATCTCCGTCACAGCAGTACCCGATCAAATTTGCAAGTCCCCGATGCCGCAACTTTCCAACACCCCATGCCTCTTCCTAAAACCCAGTTCACACACAAACTTCAAAATGGCATCAGAGCCGATTAATCAAACAAGTCAACACAAAGGAATGAGAACAAAGATGTGATACCGCGAATTGCTTAGGGTCTGGCCAGGCCAATTTCGTGAATTTCTTGACAGCGATCCACCGGCGGTTCTGCAGGCGGCCCTTGTACACGATATTGGGGGCTCTTTCGCCGCTTTCGGAGACGATGTAGTCGGAGCTGAAGTTGTTGGTTGCCGCTTTGAGGTCCGACAAAGAGAACTCCGAGAAGGGCGGGACTCCGGTGTTTGCGGTGGTGGCCGTATCGGGTCCGCCGGAAGTTGGTGGGTGGTTCAACGGCGGATTTGGGGTTTGCTGCTGGTGATTGTGTTGGTGTTCCTTTTCCGGGTCTGTCTCTGGCAGCAACGATGACTCGCAACAGCCCATGTCTGAGTCACTGTCTCAGACTCTCAGACTTGTCCTCAAATGGCAAAAGGAACCATTTCTAGAGTGACAGAATGTATAGAGAGAGAGAGAGAGAGAGAGAAGGAGAGAGAGAGGAAAAGCATAGTGAAGAAATGGGTATCTGTCTTTGTTCTTGCTTGCTTTTTTCCCTCTTTCTCTCTCCAATCTTCTCTCTCACTTATTACAGTAGTATCTGTCTCAGCCGATATTTGCAGCAGAGCCGGGCAGGGCCATTATGGTCTCCGACTTTTCAACCAGCTTTCAAGCTTTTCTCTATTAATTTCCAAGGCCTGTAAATATATATTCGTGGCTGATAAGCTAAAGGATTATTATATTTTAATAACAATCAGTTCTTATATGTGATTTTTACTTTGTTGACGGCTAACAGCATACTTAAATGCATTATAGGAGTGATGGTTAGTAAAAATTTAATAAAAATATGATAAAAATATAATAATTTGATGTAAAAATAATATATAATAAAATTTAATTTAAAAAATAAATTTTAATTAATTTTAGTGAATTAAACTACTTATATGTATAATTTTTGGTAATGCTTTAAAGTTCAAATGTCATACACTTTTAAATAATTACCCATTAAAACAAAAATTTATAATAAAAATATTATTACCACGTTGTTTTTGCACAATTTTTTTATTGAAAGCTTTAATAGATTAGCATTATATATATATATATTTATAATGGCACAATTTGGAAGGTTGGATGGCCTTAGCCAAAAGAAAAAATATAGAGGTGTTTAGTATGAGAAAAAATATTAATAAATTCTAAAAATTTTTAAAATTTATCTCATTGTGCGCATTACGAATTCACAATTTATCTCATTTTATCTCACTTTTTATCATACCAAACACCCCTAACGAATAAAGTCGCTAATGAGTAGAGATGTAAAAAGCTGGAATACAATTTTTTACATGACTGATGAGAGTTTTGAGGCAAAACTTTTTTTTTTTTTTTTTAAATCAATGCACTACGGTCATAGGATACCAAAATCCCCCCCCAATGGAATGGATTGCTTAATGTGGTGTGGTGTTGGATATCTTTTCTTTGCATGTATTGTCACTGGGCGGGAAAGTCATTGGTAGCATATATTTATTCTCTATAATATATAACATATATATATTAAATTTGAGAGACCCACGTAGTTGATTATATGAAAACAATTTTTATTATTATTTAAATAATTATAAATTTATATAAAATCTACGATAATGCAAAGGTGTCGTGTAATATTTTAGTTCAAAAAATTTGAAATCGGAGCCGCACTTTGTAAGAATGTCTATTAAAAAAAAAATACAAAAATAAACTAGAATTTTAACTTTCTATGTACAATTATGATACAAATACGAGGGTGTTTAGAATGATAAAAATCAGATAAAATGAAGTAAATTATGAGTTCTTAATTCATGCAGTGAAATAAAAAATAAATAATTTTTTGACATTTTTAAAAATTTTCATAAAGAATTAATGTACCAAATGCATTATATATAAATTTTGTACAATAATTCTATTTGTAATTATATTTAGTAATAACTAATCTCAAAATTTTACATAATAATTTTATGCATTTTAATTATCATAATATGGCGCGTATTTTTTAAATAATGGATAATTAGTTAAAATTTGTGACGTGTGAATGCGAGAATCGCAGTGCAATTCACCACCTCTTGATGAAGGGTTATATGACTTAAATAATAACATGATCATTTAAAATAACATAAGTTGTCATAGTCAATCATTTTAAATAATTTCTCCTACTCAGACTATTGTCTTTGATTTATATATATTTTGCTTGCCATCCTCACTTCCTTGCATTGTCCATATCCAATAGACAAAAAAAAAAAAAAAAAAAAAAATATCTGTTTGTGTCACCTAGAAATAAAGGGTTCTAGGTTCGTGCAGTGCAAAGGATTTATTTATAATCCATGGAGAAAATAAGGGGCGTTGGGTCGCTGAAATTTTGGATAATTTTTAATAGTTATTTATGTTTTTTTTGTTAATTTTAATTTTTGATGTGTTTAGTAAATAAAAGTAAAATTTTTAGTTAAAAAGTATAACTTTTAAGTGTTTGGTAAAATTGTTACTCTAATAGAGTAGAAAAATAGTAATTTTTATATATTTGATAAAATTTTTTAGGGAGCGTTTGGTTGCAAAAAGAAAAAAAAAATTCTGAAAATCTCTAAAAATCTCTAAAACTTATTTCACTGAGCAAGTATTACGAAGTCATAACTTATCTCAAAAAATTTCAATATTTCACTAAAAAATAAAAAAATATGAAAAAAGGTTAACCGAATGGGTAAATTTTTTTTGCAATCATATTCTTTGAGTAGAAAACTTTCAAACGAGTACCATTGTCACTATTTTATACTATTTTTTTTGAATACATAGGAACAGATTTGTGAAACCGTTCCCACAGTTTTGCTATGTCTTTTCCAATAAAACTCTAAAACGTTTAAAATTAACTTAAATCACATTTTTTTCTTATTTTTTATCACTCCAAACACTATCTTAATATAGCAAAGTAGAAAAACGAAAAAAAGTAAAACCTACTGTAATAATGTTTTACTGTAGCAGAATAGAAAAATGACAAAAATTAAAACTTTATCAAATATTAAATTACTATAACAACTCAACTTTTGATAATTTTTTGTATTTTTTCTTTTAACTCCAACGGATCCTAAATTCTTAACAATTTTTTTTTATAGAATATATGAGAGAGAAGAATTGATAAAGCAAGGTAAATTTGAAAAGTACAAGAAAAACCCATCGTTATTTGGAAGTTCAAATTTTGAACTCATCAACTAAGAGGGTGTTTGGAGGATAAAATTTTTAGTAAGTTTTGGTAGTTTTTTATTAAAAATTGTTAGTGATAATTTTTGGTGCGTTTGGTGAATCAAAATAAAATTTTTAGCAACTTTTGGTAACTTTTAAGTGTTTGGTAAAATTGTTACTGTAACAGAACAGAAAAGTGACAACTTTTGAGTATTTGGTAAAAATTTTTACTGTAACAGAGTAAAAAAGTGAAAAAAAGTGGAGCCCACTGTAATAATTATTTACTGTAACAGAGTAAAAAAGTAAAAAAAATTGTGAGTTTGTCAAACACTCAATTACTGTAGAAGTGACAACTTTTAATATTTTTTTGATAAAAAATAAGCCTCCAAATAGCCTCTAAACTGCAGCTACCATGCAAAACTGCCAAGATCATCTGAATGATGGTGCATCTTCATCCAGATGATTGTAAAATTTTGAAACTTCAACAAATGAATTATTGTAATGCCATTTTCATTCAAACCTAAAGGAGTGTTTGGGATGTTAAAAAATAAAAAAAAAAAATGAGATTTGGATTGATTTTAGGTGCTTAGTATTTGATATTTGAAATGGAGTTTTTTATAGAAGAATAATGACATTTTTAGACTTTTTGTGGTAAAAAGTAAGAGAGAAAAATTAAGTTTTTTAGATAAGAATAATGAAATTTTTGGACTTTTGTGGTAAAAAGTAAGATAGAGAAACCGTGAGAATAGTTTTTTTGATCCGTTCTCACGGATTTCTGTCAGAAATTTTAGACTTTTGCACATATCTGTTAAAACTGTTAGGACGGTTTAATAAATCCGTTTTAACAGATTTAAAAAAATTAATATAAAATAGTAACAATGGTACTCGTTTGAAAACTTTCGATTCGAAAAATATGATTGTTCAAAAAATTTACGCATTCAATTAATCTTTTTTTTTTCAGATTTTTTAATTTATTTAGAGAAATATTGAAATTTTTTAAATATAAAAAAAAAAAGTAAGAATGTGTAATAAAGAGTTTTAGTGATTTATAGAGGTTGTTGAAAATTTATTTTATTTTTTATAGTTTTTTATATCTTCGTTAAAATGATGGTATATTTTCTACTCTTCATTTGAATAATATTAGCAATTTTGAAGGATCTTCATCCGAATAAGGGAATATTTTTCAACTTTTTGCTTCTTCTTCCTTTCAATATCACTCTAACATTATAAGTTCATGCTAAAAAGTAAAAGTGACTATTAAAACTTTTATTTACTTAGAAAAGAAGGTTAGAAATCATAATTGGAGAAAATCAAATATTAAATATAAAAATGAGTGAAAATTGACAATTTTTTATACACTTAAATCGCCAAAACGTGATGTTCATCACCTACTATTGGGGCCTCCTCCAAACTCTCAATTCAATTTCTCTCTTTTTTAAAAGATCTCACCAACAAGTCTATCCCTACTATTTCCTTTGCAGACCTTGAACTTGATGAATATCTATCAAACTCATAAACTTCTTTATAAGATAGTTTTCAAGTTCTCATGACTGATCTTCAAGCTCATAACTTTGATGACTAAAGTCAAGACACAGTTTATACTATTCTAGATCTTCCCTAACCAAACTAGTATATCAAAACAAAATCTTTATCTAATACTATTCCTATAAATATAAAGAAATTATTGTCCCTACGGGGTGGTTCAACGGGAGTCGAGCACGCCTTAGAGCCCAGATCACTTTGATTCTCGGTTCGAGTCTCCCCGGAGACGAGATTATGGCGTATGTGGGTTCTTATTGACTTCCACTGGGCCGAGTCGGTCAGTCAGACCTTACCTAGACTAGTTTACCTTTCAGATCTCTTTACCTGCTAAGGGCCTGAGGCGTGCTTCGTCCTATGCGCACCCCAATAAGGTAGCGACAATAGATTTTTATGTACCAGAAGAAATTATTTATAATACATGATATCGACCCTCCTTGCTAATGGAGAGAGAGAGATTATTTGAAATGACTTGTGCAGATTTGGCCAGCAATAATGAGTAATGGTTCACATTCTTCGGAGCAACAGTTCAACATGAAATATAGTATGATTCAAATCATTGCTATGATGATAGGGATTCGCATTGATCCTATCTCTCTGCTTGCCCGTATGTTGTCTTTTAGCATGCTTTGTCATACTGTATAATTATTATGATGTGTGTGTATTCATTTTCAACTTTTATTTTTAAATTTTAAAAAAAGCAAGAATTTTTTTTTTTTTTTTGTACGTAAAAGTCTAAAGCTGCTATCCTGTAACGAGGTATGTATAGGACGAAGTACGCTCCAAGACCCTAGCCAGCAAAGAGTCCTGAAGAGTAAAACAGCCTAGACAAGCCCTGGCTGACCGATTCGACTGAGTGGAGGCCAATAGAAGCCCGCAAACATAGGAACCCACTCCCCCGAAGAGGAGTCGAACTTGAGACCTCATTATTCAAGCTCTTAAGGCGTACCCGACTTCCACCAGACCACCTCCGAGAAGGCGCCAGAACCTCTTTTTAAAACGATACTACGTCAAGTGTTTGTAACAATATTCTATATATATTACATTTGTTAATTGTTTGAAATCTGTTAATCTATAAATAGCAATATCTTCTTCAAAAAAAAAATAAATAGCAATATCGTCAAGTGAAAGAGGCATAACCTAGTTGTTGTCTTGACGTGTCTTCCATCATTATAAATACACTCTTTTGCGAATTTTCTTGTTTAATTTTGGTAGATACTCTTATTTGTTAAAAGATATTTTATATATTGATACGTTTAATTTACTAATAAATACTAAAATTTTTTTAAAATTATTTACTTTTTATTTCATTATACAATTCATGAGCTCACAACTCATTTCACTTTATTTCATTTTATTTTACTTTTTATTACTCAAAATACTATGAGGCCTTTTAGAAAAAACAAAAAAGTGTAACTTTTGATAATTTTTTAAGTTTTTTGTGAGTTGTAATTTTTTATGTGTTTGGTAAATGAAAATAAATTTTTTAGTAATTTTTTTATAACTTTTGGGTGTTTAGTAAGATTGTTACTATATTAGTGTTTAGTAAAATCTTTTGCTGCAGCAGAATAGAAAAATAGGAAAAAAGTGAGGCTCACTGTAATAATGATTTACTATAATAAAACAGAAAAGTGAAAAAAAAAATAGAATTTTACAAAACGCCCAATTACTATAACAACTTAGGTTGCGTTTGGTGGGTTAATTTTTAGTAAAAAAATACCAAAAGTTATCACTACTACAGTAATTTGATATTTGGTAAACTACTAATATTTACCACTTTTCTGTTTTGCTACAGTAATTTGATATAATAGCAGGTTTCACTTTTTATATTTTTTTGCTCTACTACAGTAAAAAAATCTTACCAAACACCAAAAAGTATATCACTTTTCTGCTCTACTACAGTAACAATTTCACCAAATAATTAAAAAGTTATTCAAAGTTGTCAAAAATTATAATTTTTTTACCAAACACATAAAAAATTATTATTAATAATTTTTAATAAAAAATTATCAAAATTTACTAAAAATTTTATCCCCTAAACATTCTCTTAATTTTTAGTAATTTTTTTGTGTTTTATTTCGTGTGCTCTATACCTTTAAACCCATCCCTATTTAGTCTTTTCCCCCATTTAACTTTTATTTCACCTTCTATACTCCCCCCCATACAAAATTTGCCTTTCACTGCCCTTGAATATAATCTATTCAGATCCTTTATATTTTTGTCGCCGATATTCCTTCTTACAACATAGCATTTGCCAATCTTACTTTACCCATCTGAAGCTCCAGATCCCACTATTGGTGCCTCTTCTAAACAACTTCGACTATGTTTGGTACGTGAAAATGAAATAGAATGGAATAGAATTCATTCTCACTTTAATTTATTCTCATATTTGATATTAAAAAATTAAGTTAGAATGCTATTCCCATGGAATAGTCATTCTCACATTAAGTGAGAAAAGGCATTCCACACTTTAAGTGATGGAATGGGGAATGATCATTCCATTGACATCAAAATTTGGTCCAAAAAGTGAAAAAATATAAAATAAAAAATAACTCTTTTATAATAAAAAATTTTTCTCAATTTCCATTGAATTGTAAAATGACGATTTTACCCTTTAATCTTATTTTCAAACAAGATTCAAATCTCAGCTATAAAATGACTGTTTTAAGCTTACGTCTTTTTTTTTTTTAATTCATATTTTGAATTTTTGAACGGTTAATAAAAACATTTCATTGACTAATATCAAAATTTGACCCAAAAATTGAAAAAATAAAAAATAAAAAAAGTAATTACTTTATAATAAAAATTTTTTCTCAATTACTCCATTGGGTTACAAAATGACCATTTTACCCTTTGGCCTTATTTTTTAGTTAGATTCGAATCTTGGCTATAAAATGATTGTTTTAATCCTAGATCTTTTTTTTTTTTTTCAAGTTTGTATTT
>JAVXUM010000036.1:30511710-30524127 GCA_035590655.1 Pouteria glomerata
TTATTTGAATTCATAAAAAAATATAAAAAAAAAAAAAAAAAAAAAAAAAAACTTATTAATATATTAGTTTTATAATTTAATTATTTTTAATTTCCTAAATTCTATACTTTTTTTTTTTTTTCAAATTTTCACCATGATCTAAACAAAAGAATGAAGTATGAATCCCTTGTCCATTCTCTTTTTATTTAACAAACCTTTGATTCAAACCGAGGATAAGCTTTTTGTTTAATTAAACTAAACTTCCACTTATCACTTTGAATCAAAATCCTTATAGCCTAATCAAAAGGATGAGAAGCTTTTCTTTTGTCAAATTAGGTCATCAATCGACTTCATTTTTCCACTCTCAAGCTGACCCTACCTTGATGGCAAAGCGCGGCCAATCAATGGATTGGACAATGCTGAATCAATCTATTCGAAACTAACACTTATTTATTTACTTATTTTTTTTTAAGAAGAGAGGCTGACATAAATTTTTATATCAATTCGGTTTAAAAAAAATATATGACTATATCTGAATTATTAAATTTTAATTTAACAATTTTCGACCCTAATATCACCAAACTGGCATTCCTTTTTTTTTTTTTTTTTCCTTCAAAATTTAATAATACAATGGGCCGCACACAAGTGATTAATCAAACAGTTTGCGTCAGAAGATGAACTTGGTTGGCGCTTGGCTTTCTAAGGCTTTTTTTCAATAGTTTACGCTTGTGATCTGTGGCTTTTGGATGCCTTAGGCCACATAGCAAGTGACAGCCATCTTTGGGCTAATTTTCTAGCCCAAATTAGGGTCTAAAATGTAGACTGACAAATCCAGGCCACCGAGCTCAAATCTCTTGGACGCAAAAACGGGTTTTTCACTTTCACACGATAACAAAAATTCTTAGTAATGCCAGTAGATGGGTTTCTCTAGGGCACGTTGTAATAGAATCATTTAGTTAGGAAGGTAGTTTAACTTGGTACCAAGAACAATAAAAGAGCTTGTAAAAAGACCAGAGATAATCAGTTAACATTCCAGTTATTTTGAGAATTTCTCCCTACGAGAGACGTCCCCTCCAATGGGATCAAACCATTTTCCCTTATTTTCGTATTTTATGTTCACTTTCTTGCCTAAATAGGCTTAACCATAATTCCATCACCCGCACGAAATTCAAACGTATTGTTCCCCAGGTATATTGAATCTAACTTATATGGTACTTCATCTCACCTCCTAGACGATGTAGGACAACAACGCTTCATACGTTGCAGTGGTAGCTCACTCAACGTTTCTCTACACCCATCCGAATCGCCGCCAAGCCTCAAGTCATACCCCAGGTTCAACTCAAGAGGAACCCATTGCTAAAGCTATTTTCCTTGAATATAGAAAAATTCTGAATGAGTGGGCATAGTCCATCTCAAGAGTTGCAATAATATATCAAACATGTCAATACACATACTTCTTCATGTCCAAGTACAGAAAAGCATTCTCTCAGAAGTAAATGTCGGTTTGCTTTGATTGTGCTTTGAGGTCTTTCAATTTCTTCAATATGTTTGTGAAGTAATCCTGCAAATATTTCTCCAGGGTGACAATGTCTTTTGGTTCAACACCAAGAAGATTGTATGTCTCTGCCATTGGAACTGAGAAAACAGTATCGCTTGTAAGGACCTGCAAAAGCCCCCACACAAATATGTTAGTTCCACTTGCATCCAACCGTCTCAAAAGAGTGGAAGGAGAAAAAATTGCAAATTGAACTCAAAGAGTTGACAGAAGGAAAAAAACTACTCAGATAGAGAAAATGTGGGATATACTAATATAGTTCTGCTCAGAAAATGGGTTGGCAACAGTGTTAGCATGGTGAATGAGGGCCAACAAGAAGTTGCTAAGCTGCATGCTTACAAATCCATTGAAGTAAAATTTGACAAAAGATCATAATTGCAGGTCAAAGCATTATTGATTATACGCCACTGTCATGGCAAGGCATGCGCATAGTCAGGTCTTCCAAGCATTCATAATTTACGTGGCTGCATAATTGAGCAGAGAATAATGAAATGGGAGGAAATTTATGGCTCAAACATAAGATGCAAATTGATTTGACAAGTGTAATCATGCTGAAATTTGATCAAGCAAGTTGAAGAGCTAGAAAATAATGCAATTTGCTAGCTCCATGGGACATAATCAATACTCATAGGAAAGGACAAGTCAGTTTTACCTCTGAAAATGCCAATCTGTCGGCAACATCATTTGTCCACTCAAACAATCGAGTCACTTGGCGAGTTAATCTCAGAATTGAGACAGGGACAGTGGTAACATTTGCATCTTGCCCCGCTAACCTTTCACACAATGTTATCACCTAAACAAAAAGGAGGCTTGGTAATAAGAAAAAGATTATATCCTTCAATTTAGAGTAGTTGGAGGTAGTGCAGAAATTTATGCTCTAACTGACACTCAAGCTCCATTAGATTTTGAAGGCTAAAACATGTTATAAATGATAGTACTGAAGTAATTTAGTTTAGGAAAGAGCAGATGAAGCAAAGGATGCATTAATAGTATATTTCGGAAATAAATAGTTAATCACAGAAAATTTATAACATTTTCTACCTCTTGGCTTGTCCATGCCCGAGGTCCAGCAAATGTGAGAAGCTTCCCATTAATATTTTCATTTCGTAAAGCTATAAATGTCAATCGAGCTATATCCTGGAAAAAGGCTGGAAGAAGGTTTAGACACCAATTGCCAACTGAAAAAAAGACTAGTGAGGTTTCAACGATTTATTTATATTTACCTGAGTATCCATGTAAGCTATTCGTGTCGGAGCATCGGTCCCCCAGACAGATTTCTCTTCTAAGATAGGAACTGCATACTGTCCAATTAAGCCCTAAAGAAAATTTTCAAAATAGGAAGCAAGATTTAATGCCGAGGGAGGGGGGGAGAACAAACAAAAGAAAAGGCAAGAAGCAAATGCAGCACAACACGAAACAGGAAAGCAGCAATTATACACGTACATAATGTCTTACAAAACTGTTCCAGCAACAAGATCACAGAAAATTGACAATGATTACCTGCATGAAACCACATAACCGGATTACGAAGTGATTAAGGCCTATGTCCCGAAGAAACTTCTCAGTGCAGTACTTAATCTCCATCAGTGGAACTTCGGGATGCTTGTCACAGTTGTGGATGGAGAAGAACACAAACTTTGGTATTCCCATTGCTTTTGCAGATTGTATTAGAGCAACTTTACCTTCCCAATCTACCTAAATTGAACAAGTAAATAAGTAAAGGGTGACATGGCATCAAAAGAGATAGAATTAAAAAGTGTACAACAATGAAATGATAGATATATAAGACACAAAGGAACATGAACTTCATAAAAGGCAAAGGCAAGGATCAAAATGCCATTTCTTTTTCACAAAACAGTCCAAAAATCTTTGTTTATTAAGAGACAGAAACAAAACAGCCAGCCATGGAATAACAATTGCAATGTTTTCCATCGAAGCACAATAAGACACTTAAAAAATATAGCATAATGTACCAAAATAATAGGTTGTTCAACTATTTTACTATTTTAAGCTTTTGTATGTTGAGATGGATATCAATAGATACTTCTAAATATTTCTAAATACTTTTGCACCACTATTGAAACATTTCCAAAATGTTTCTGTTTTCATGCTGACCAAAATGCCCTACTGAAACAAAATTTTAATCACCAGGCACATGATCAAGCAATAGAGAAATGATAAAATTCCTGTCATACAATCAATTAATATCTTTGATTTTCAACAAGTAGAAGAATAAATTGGGTGTTGAGATACTTACAGTTTTAATGGGCTCTTCAGGACGCCCTGTAGCACAGTCAATTACCGTATGAATGCCAACCAATGTGGGAGGGATGGTTTCTGGTTTGCTCAGGTCTGCCTGCACAAAAAGAAGTCATGTTGAGAAGCTGATGCGGGCGCATAATATTTATACCGGCGCATCCCAAACTGATGAATTTCAGATAAACAATAGAAACTTTTGATCTGAGTTGGTTAAGGAGATAACCATAGAAAATAAATGGACATACGAAATCAGATTGAAAGCACAAGAAGCAACAGATAAAATTAAGATTAATTACCAGTCTATTAAAATTGTAAAGAATCTCAAGTTATCAGGAATCAAACCCAATTAAGCCTAATTTCAAAATTCCCAAGTGTTTGTAGCGTTAATTTTGCGTAAAGGCTTTGTGAGTAAGGCAAAGCTGCATCAATAGGACAATAGTACAGATGAGGGGTTGAAATTGGTGGTAGTACATTGACAACGGTCGCTCCCCAGTCACGGAGGAAGTCGGCGGGGGCAGGTCTTGGCCTGACGAGGCACCTGACGTCGTAGCCCTCGTCCAGTGCTCTCCGCACAATCTGCCTTCCAAGCGTGCCGGTGGCGCCCACCACTAATATGCTGGTGGGCCTCACCGGCGTCCCCGGAGCTAGATTTACCGCCGACGCCTGAGCATTACACGTCACCAGTGGTCGCACGAAACATCTGCGAGCTAATAAAGATAATCCCAAGTCAAATTGAGGTTTTGAATCAAACTGGGGATTGAGAAACGAGGTTTTCTAAGAGGAGAATTACCTGGAGAAGGTGAAGAGGCAAGAGTGAAGGATGGGAGTGGTGAAGAGAAGAGAACTTCCGGCGACAGAGTTTGGCGCCATGAGAGGAAACCGTGTCGAGTGAATTTGTTGATCAGTATCTGGGAATGGTGATTGTCGCTGCAAGGAGGATTGATGGCCAGCTGAGTTGGGAGCCTCCATGCCATGTCCCTCTCTCTCTCTCTCTCTCAATCCAAAAACCTCTCTCTCCTATTGAGAGACTATATATATATATATACACATATGTACAGAGTCGGGGTATACACTACAAGGAGAAGGAACAAGGGTAGAGATGGGAATGGTGCCACGTCGTCCTTTTCCCGTGAGAAGTGGATCACGGGAGTCCACGTCAGATTTGCTGGCTACCCTGTGTTTGGTTGCATGGAAAATGAGGAGGGAAGGAAGAGGGAGAATATTTTTATTGTTTGATCGGAGAGATAGGGAAAAAGAGTGAAAAATAAGGTGGAAAAATGAGATGTGGCCTACAGCGAGAGCGATATCAAATTAAGACAAACTTTGAATATTAAATATAATCTCAAACATAGTTAGTAAAACGATGAAGGATAGACTTCATTATCGAGAGAGAAACAATCCGAATCATTAATTAAAATCTCTAAATGATCTCTCAGTAATAAAGAAAATAAGAGTGCAAAGACAGTCAAGAGATTTTATTAAAAACAGTTATCCTTCAAAGACAGCGTAATAGCTCACTAATTGAGCACTCTTGTACTGAAGATGAATGAAACTAGGCGATCTATCAAAGCTTAGGAGAAAAAAAATGAAGAAAAGAAGGAAAAAGAGAAAGAAAGAAAGAAACATGAAATAAAAAATTTAAAAAATGGGATACATTTTTCTAAAATAATTTTTAATTCATAAAATAAATTATAATATATACATACATATATATATCTTTTTACTCCCTCCTATTTTTTTCACTCAGTCAAATACATTTTCTTTCCCCCACTTTTCTTTTTTTTCTTATTCCTTCTTCCCACTTTTCTTCCTCCCATTCTTCCTTTCTACCAAACACACTGTTAATTAATGCACGCTCTCCGTCGTTTGTTGGCTTCCATTCCAGCTGCCGGTTGCTCTTTATCCCTCTCCAACTAGCTTTTAATCAGTACCCCAAAATGAAAATTGCTACTGGCAATCCAATCCCGATTACACATATGGAGTGTGTGGAGTGAAAAAAAAAAAATATTAGTTTAAATTTTTAAAAACTAAAAAATTTTAAAATTTATAACAATTTAATTTTATAAATCAAGATACCGCTTTAATTATTAAAAAAAAAATTATTATTCTCACAACTTATCAATATGATGTAAGGCGACAAAAATCTATCAGTTGGAGTCAAAAAATTATGAGTTTTTTTATTTTTAATAAATTTTTAGTTGACAATTATGATATAAATTTGAATTACATATCATTGGATAATTTTTGTTATTTTGTGGTCGTTTAGCTTATAAAAAAAAAAAAAAAAAATCAATTTTCTCTATTTTTTTTAGTAAATACAAAACTAACTTAACTTTTAAAAATTGTACTAACTTTTAATAACTTTCTTCAATTTTTTAAAACATTCATTGATCTTTCTAATTTTCTTAAACTTTTTTCAATTTTCTCCAATTATTTTTAAATTTTACAAATTTTTACCAATTACTCAACTAGTCATTAAAGTGACAAATGTCACTCATAGGTGCAAATTATACTTTTTTGGTTTATTTTTATTTTTATTTTTATTTTTTATTATAGTGCCAAACGGGCCCCTTAAGCTTATCATAGTGTTTGGACAAATTAATTTAAAATTAATTTTTCATGAAAATTATTTCATGTGAGATCACGTGGAATAATTTTTCGTCTTTGATTTAGCTTGAAGTATGTCAGGACTTTATAGCCTCCATTATGCATCATTTTCCGGCAAAAATAGAATTAATGTTAACTAAACTATAACATTTTTATTAATCTCATCGGACCTAACATATAATATCTTTAAGAATCACCAATGCACAGGCAAATTACCTCATAAGAAGCTATAAATTTATTAAAATAAAAAAATAACAATAATAACTGGTCTAGATTTTTTGTACACCTATGCTATGCCTGCCTTGAATTGCTGGAAAGAGAACAAAAATATTTCAAAACATTTACCATTTTAGCCTAAAAAACAAAAACAATCTGTACACTTTCCATTCTCCACCTGTATATATATATATATCCACCCTTGCCATGTCCACCGCCTTTTTCATGTACATGCCTCTCCAAAAGATGAATGGCGCCAGCTCATACCTTGAGACAAGCTGCACCTTAATTGTATACAAAGTTTCCTCTGCTCTGTGGTTGCTGCTCAGTCCAGGTAAAAAGCACAACCCACATAATCAAAGGTAAAGAACCCAAAGAATTTTAGGAAGAAATTGGACAGGTGAGGTGATTTTCTGTGTGGTCAGGTTTAATTAGAAGCATATACCATAATCTGATTCCCTTCTATTAGCTAGGCAACCTTTTCCCTCTGATAAGCCCATTTTCATTCTCCGCATCATCTGTGTCAGACCAATCCTGATCTTCCTCATCAGTCATTTCACCATTATCAGTCCTTGGGTTATTTTCCCCAATCATTTCACGGCTGATGGAGGCCCCGCTTTGAGAACCTAAATCTCCCGTTGCCCTGGCCTCGGGCTTTTGACATATGCAGGATGAAGGGTTTTCATGGAAATCGCCCCAGCCTGGCCTAACCTCGTTGGGCTCTCCCATGAAGCCAATCTGATGAGTTCGAACTCTTAAGGCGAATTCTTCCCAAGTCATGTTGTCTCTGCTCATGAACAAGTTATAAAGTTTTTTAGCATTCGGACGGATTGTTGATTTGTGCCCAAAATATCTCCTGAAATTGGAAAATAAATTTGCATAGTCAGTAACTGCTTCGAGGGAGAACTTGCTATACTGTTGTACAATCACAGTTAAATCTTGATACTGCTTTCAGATCACAAAACCAACAGAAGATATATCATATATATATACATATACCTTCTCCCGGCTAATATTTTAGCCATGTTACCATTGTTGTTTGTGACAAAAATATTGCTCTCATCACAAACAATAAAATCTAGTGCAGCCATGCGAGAGGAAAAGGATGAAAATGGAGCCAACTCTTCCTTGCTCAAGAGAGTCTCTTTCGAATGAAAATTTGGAAAGAGGGCCTTCAGAGGCGCCAACGTCTCTTCACCTCCATACACTTCACCAGACGCCACATAAATGTGAATATCCTCCCCAAATCCAAATGCTCTTAGCATCAGACCAACTTCCTCAGGAGTTAGCGGACATCTTCCTTGCCTTCGTTCCTTGTCAGGATTGCTTTTCTGCATCATTTGAAAAATAGGAATTTTTTTTTTGTATACAAGTGTTTTATGCATGCTTTACATCTCTAACAGAGGTTTCCTGATGTTTTCCAAAAGAAATGGAACCTTACATGTAATGTTTTCCACCTCTTCTTTATTGCACCTAGTTCTCTCCTTTCATCTTCTCCTCCACCATAGTAGCATCCAGAGAATGCAAGCATATCCGGTTCAAACCTATCATCATAGGAAACCATTTATTCATGTCAAAGAACTATTATCAGCATAAAGTCAGAAATGAGAAAAAAAAAAAATCTCCGCTGATGCTTTTAGAAGTGAGTTCCGTAAGCAAGATCATCACATGCACATCAATTATCAAGGATTTAAAGGCAACAAGATATTGAATATAAACATGTTTTCAAGATTTCAAGGACAAGCTGCATGTTAACCTCAAGTGCAGGGCAATAAAATGCTGGCTTCTCATCCTCATCCTTTCAAGCAAAATTTCACCCATTTCAGAGATAGCATTTGTAAACTTCAGAGCGTGGTAGTTAACCCTACATCTCAGCTTCTGTAGATCTGTGTCCAACCGATTTGAAAGCCTGTAATCAAACTTACCAAGCCGGACAGCCTGCATTATGGAAATTTTAATGGCCATGAAGTGTCAATTCAGGAATAAACAAATGAAAAGGCAATAACTTTTGTGAACCCAAAAACAGAGCAAGGAGAGTTTGTATAACATCATGAAATTTAAAATAATAATCTAAGAGCATTCAACCATCATTATGGCAGAACAAGAGCTAACACGGATACTTATTGAATATTAAACCTGGGACACTGAGGAAATCCTAGAGACACAGAATTTTATAGACCATCATGAGTAGGTGCCCTCAGTTCTCGCCCTTCTAGGTTTTCCCAAATGGAAATCATAATATTTTTAGTTTGTCTGATAGCTAAGCCACAAAACAACCATACCATGGGCACCGGGCAGAGCCTCATGGAGACATAGCTACTTCCTTCCCCTCCAAAAAAAATTATATATATATACAGTGGCTGGCCCCAAAAAATTATGAGGCAGGCTCTGGAACTTTAAAAAAAAAACAATACTTCCAATCATCCAGCAAGCCTTTTCTTTGGACTATCTACCACACTGGCTGCATTAAATATTGTGCATTGACTATCTACTACAATGGCTGCACATATGTTGTGCATATGTTTGCTTGATAGACTTTAAGAAATTATATTTGGGTACGGAATTGGCTGTGCCCAGACCAGCACAGACCAAGAAAACTGCAATAAATAGATGATGCAATACCAAAGAAGTACAATGGTTAGTTTTCTGCTCAAATGTTTGAATGCAGTCCTGATTATGGTTTTTTAGGTAATGGAATCACATAGGACTTGCTCCGCACAGTGAACTTGGTATATACACATTCAGTAAACTTCTTGATGAACGATGGCAAGGAACTGAATACTTACATGCTTTTTATTAAGAACAGGTAAGACTCGATTTTCATAGCATCTTGGAGTGCACCTTCGAGGAACACGCATACCATGTGGAGTTATAACCCTCCCTCCCTTCATCGGAAGCTGTTTAATGATTTTGACATCTTTTGAAAGGTACGATATAAACCAATCAACATCAAAGATTTCCGAAAACTCACTGCACAAAAACCAGAGAGCATATAAATATAGAAAACATATAAATTAGTAGAGTTCAGCTGCAGCAGCCATATAAATTAACAAATTAGTCGTTTTCGTATATGCACCAACCTGGTATCCTCCCAGAAAGATTTTTGGTCCAGCTTTGGAACAACTAAAGTTGCATTTAATATATAGGCTGCAACAACTGCATCCGTTATCTGCAGCCGCAAAAGGGAACAAGTTTTAGCATTCACAACAACATTCTCTATTCGACTGATCATCTAAAGTTTTCTTGCATTAAATGAACTGCACAAGTTTTCAGAATAAGGGTTTGGTGATTATTATCATAAATGATGAGCATAGGAAATTTTCAATCACGTTTAGTAATTTAAAAAAAAAAAAAAACTCATCACTTTGTGAATTGTAATTGGATAGATTTCTGCTCTTTTTGCACACATCAAATGTTCTGTAACAAAATCAATCGCTACAGTTGATAGAAAAAGAAAGTTACCCCTGTTCTTTGCTGGTTTAAGCCTCCACTGGTTGCAACCAACAAGTATCGATCGGGATGTGTTTTAGCTTCAACAGCTGCAGCATATTCGACAGACTATAAGTTAATCCACTATGTGACAACATCAAGATACATGAGAACAGAAAAAGCGCTACAGCTCAATAGTAAAGCAAGACCAAGTCAAATCTCCAACATATACCAACAAGGAAAAAGTGAGAGAAAAATTAAAAAAGTAATACCAGATAAACAAACTCTCAATTTTCCTTACATGGCAAAACAAAACATCCATCATTATTGTTCACAATTACTGGAAATACCAATAACAGGGCAAGTCTCAATAAAGTCTGCCTGTATATTATTTTTCAAAATAATAATAATAATTAATTATTTTTTCAACTAATTAAGAATTCGAAAACAAAAGATCAGAATGTCATAAACAGATCAAACGCACCAATCCCCTGATTATATTTCTAAATTCCAGTACAATTTTCCAGTGGAAAATCAGAAAGAAACGTACTCAGAAATTTTTCGCTGGCATTACTGCAACCATAGAAGAATTTTGCCTGTGTCGAACTCCAAAGATCACCACCTATGCTTCCTCCACTAAACTAAACATGGAAAATGCATAATCCAAATCAAAACACAGAGAGAGAGAGAGAGAGAGAGTGGGATACACAGCAAAAAATAGAAAAAAACTCAAAGGGCAATATCCAAACGAATCCATGAAATCTTAGAAGCAATCAGTAATCGAACAATTAAAATCCCTAACCGGTACACGGACGACTCCCTCTGCCAGCGCATCCGATCGAACATCGCCTCCATGATCGAACTGTTCATAGACGAACAGGACTGAGTTCAATCCAATGCATAAGAAAACAAGTAAAGATAAATACTGAGATACAAACAGTGAAGGAATACCGAGTCATGGCGTTGGTTGGTGATCGGGGGAGAGAGAAAGGAGAGGACGGCGAGGAGGAAGAGAAGGCCGCCAGCGACGGTGGATATAAGGGGGAGGAGGAGGCGGCGGAGGCGTCGGCTGCGACGGGAGAGTACTCCGCGGAGGATTTGCAACACCACGATGGTAACACGGCTACCTCGTTTCTTCTTCTTCATGGGCGTTACTCGCACTGTGGAGAGAGAGAGAGCTGTGGTGGAACCGGTGTTTGTAGAGAGAGAGAGAGAGAAAGAGCTGGATGTATATATTTATAGGAACACTTGGGTCAGTAGACGCCTCTCCCTGCGAAAACTACGACATCGGTTTGCCTCTCTGGCTTTTCCTAAGAAGCAAACAATGCCCTCCTGTTCCTCGAACGAGTCGCGCGTAAATCCGATTTGGACTGCCTTGCGTGTATCTACTCAGATTTTACTTATGATCAATCTGGACCGTCTAACCTTTCCAAACCTAGTTGGTTGGGGTCCGGGCCCATCAGGATCATTTCCTACCGTTGATATAGTCAAAGATCTTTTTGATTGGGTCCGACAAAATAGGACCTTCATCTGACAGTTGCTGAGGATTCAACAAATCTAACCTCAGTCACACAAGTTTCGCCAAATTTGGATTTCAAAAGGGCCCATCAGAACGGTCCCACCGTAAAAGTTACAGATAGCTGAAATAGTTTTTGAACTTTATCCTTAAAATTGAATAATATCTGTTAATTAATAATTTGATTATTTAATTTAAAAATATATTTATCAATTTTTCTCTGATGAGATTTTACTTTGAAGTTCAAAGTAACTTAAACTCTCATTCAAAAGTTGCGTACTCTCAAGCTGTGTTTGGATGCCCAAAAGCTAATTTATTCTTTTTTTTTATCTTATATGACTTTGTCACTAAAGTTTAAATATTTTTTAAAATTATATTTTTTAAGTGTGTTAATTGCCAAAATTTAAAAAAATATGTCAATTGGGATAAAATCTAAAAAACAAATAAAACAAACTTTTTCGTTATTTTTTTACAAATATCGTTTATCTAGATGAATATAAAATTATTTATTTATTTATTTATTTTTGTTATTAACACACCTGAAAACTAGGGCTCCATTTAGTTTACTTTTCTATTTTTTATTTTTTATTTTCTATTTTATATATTTTATGTTTTAAAAATATTAAAGTAAGAAAACAGAAAATGTCTTCTTTTCTTATTTTAAGATTTTTCTTATTTTAGGTTGAGAACATTTAAAACGATTTTTTATAATTTTGTATTTTATGTGTAAACTCATTTTCTATTTTCTAAAATAGATTTTAAATACATAAGTGACCAAATGTTTTTTGACTATTTTTTTTATTTTTAAAAATATAAAATAAAAAATGAGTTCAAAATAGAAAATAAAAAATACACC
>JAVXUM010000036.1:30616218-30639574 GCA_035590655.1 Pouteria glomerata
TGTGTTTTTTTTTTTTTTTTTTTTTTTTTTTTTTTTTTTACAGATTTTTGAATTATTTTTAAAATTCCTTCATTTTCTCTTCTTTTATTCTCTTTTCTTATCCACAAAATTTTTATTTTTTTGTCCCACATCGATAAAACACTACAACTCTATCTTTCGTTTTGCTTGTAAAAGTACTAGAGTTGTGATATATTGTTTTAATAAATTTTAAAGAATTTAAGAGTTTTGTAAAAGGACTCACTTGTTTGGGCTTTGAAAATGTCCCATTTACTTAGTTCCTTAGTTCCCAATCCAAAAGAGAACTCACCTATTTATGTTTTGGAAAAGAACTCACTTGATTAAAATTTATATTTCAAATATATTTTTAATTAATTTAAAAACACAAATAAAAATAGAAGTAAATTAAAGAACATAAAAAAAGTTTAGATAGTAATTATGTTAATTTTTTTAATAATAATTTTATTATTTTTAAAATTTAAAATTAATAAATATTAATTAAGCTCAAAAATAATTATTTTTCTAAATAATTTTAAATTTAAGTTGTTCATATTGACTATATTTGTTTTATTTTATAAAGCACACATAATTAGGTATAATATTTTTTATTTGAGTTATTTTTATAAAACTAATTAAAAATTTGTTATTAAATCCTATATACATTCTATATACTCATCATTTTATTTTTATATTTTTACAAATCCTTGAATAAAATTAGTTTTGCGATTAACTTTTTCTGAATTTCAATTTTAAATTTAAAATACAAAAAAAGTGCTTACCATTAAGCATGCAAGTGCCTACATACTAATTAAGCTAGAGAGTAAAATTTTTTTAAACTTAATTTTAAAATTAAATTAGTCATGTTAACTATCGGTTAAAAATCTAATTAATAATAATATTTAGTATTTGAGTTATTTTATTAAATATATTAATAAAACAAATTTAATAAAATTAAAATTAAATTAGTCATGTTGACTATCGGATAAAGATCTAATTAATAATAATATTCATATGGAAGTGCCCAAATCAACTAAAAACTAATTTAATAAAATTAAGATTAATAGTATGTCTAAGTTAATCTAATTTTGTAAAATAAGTAAGGATTTAAAAAAATAAGAACATATACTAAAATTAACAAACAATTTGAAATAAAAAAAAAAAAAAGATCAGACTGATTAAATAAGTTTGTTATTTACTATATATTTTAGAACAAATTTTAATTTTTATAATTTAGTCGAATCAAAATTTGGTAAAACATAAATTTTTAATATTCATATAAAAAACTTGACTATAATTAAATTTATCGACACTCTAATATTAATATAAATAAAAAATAAAAAACTTAATAATTATTTTATGAAATTATACAACTTTATTAAAATATTTTATAATATGTTTAAAATTATATTTTATTTAAAAAAATATTATATAATTTCGTGTATCGCACAGGTTAATTCTGGTTAACTATTAATTAGTTGTTAAAAAGTAAAAAAAAATTTATAATGAAAATAAAAAGAGTCCTGTTGACAAATGATTGGAGGCACTCGTTAACATAACAATTAATAAATATAAGCCATGTAATAACATATCATATTTTGATAGAACTAACATATTTTTGCTTATTTTTAATGAGTGTTCCAAAACACCTATTAATAAATGTTGAATGAAAAAAATTAATCTTTTAAACTCCGTTTGGTGACATTTTTGTTTTTATTTTTTATTTATCTTTTTAAAATTTTATAAACTAGCAACAGAAATATATTTGCTTAACTTGTTTATATTTTTTATTTTTTGAAAAATGAAAACTTAAATAGAATAAGTAAACAAAAAAAATAATGTCACTCTATTTTTATCTATTACATATATTTTGTCTACTGTTATTGCATTATATTAAAATAAATTATTTTATTCAAATATTCTGTTAAACTAAAATTATTTTTAATAAATAATACAATTAAATTAATTCAATTTAATTATCAAAATTAATATATAATATAATTAATAAATTTATTTTTAATAAATAATTAGATTAAATTAATTAATATGAAATATATGTTATTAAATTACTTTTAATAAATAATAAAAATAAATTAATGCAATTTAATTATCTGAATTAATGAGTAATACAATTTAATTAATTTAATTAACATTAAAAAATATTTTATTAAATTATTTTTAAAAAAATATCATAATTAAATTATTACAAAATATATTTTATTCAATTATTTTTAATAAATAATATAATTATATTTAAAATTTAATATATTTTATATTTACTGAATCAAATGATATAATAATTATATTTTATTCCATTATTTTTAATAAATAATATAATTAAATTAAAATTTAATATATTTTAATTAAATGGTTTTTATTAAATAATTTAATCTTCAATTCAATTAATGTTTTAAAAAATAATGAAATTCAATATTTTATTAAAATAAATAATTAAAAATTATAAACAAAATTATATTTTCAAATGTATTTTAAGTTTTCATTTCAGAACAAAAAAAATAAAACAATAGCAAAAAACAAAAAATAGAAAATATAATAAATAAATATAAGCAAAAAAACAAGTGTTATCAAATGGGCCTAAGTAGCTAACTCTTTAGTTTTTTTATTAATTTAATGTTTTTGCTTGTTTAAAAGAAGTTAAAACGTAAGGAACCAAATTTAATTATTTTAGAAAAATATTAAAAAAATTGAGTAGCTAGAAGTGGTAGGGGTGAGAATCGGTTAGTGCGGTTATAATTTTTTAACCAAACCAATCAAAAAATATGTACTAACTGAATATTAACCAAATCAAATTGTATCGATTCAGTTATATTGGTTTATAAATTTAAATATATTTTTTATAATTTAATTATAGAGATAAAATAATAGTTTTTGTATGAATGCTATTAGAGACTTAGAATGTATATTTAATATTATAATAATTTATTGATTTCTACAACCTTTGAGATTTTAATAGATAAGACCATCGATAGCAGTGGATGTTTAGGTTAATTATATATATATATATATTGATTTCTTACAACCTTTGAGATTTTAATAGATAAAAGCATTGATAGCAGTGGATGTTTAGGTTAATTATATATATATATATATTAAATATTACGTAAATTGAATTCAGATAATTCGGTTTATTTAGTTTTAAAATTTCAAAATCATAGCCAAAATCAATAATCGTTATTTTTACAAAGCAAGAATTGAATCAATTGTTGCTAGATAAATAACCAAACTAAACTTCTCAAATTTGATTAGTATAGTTCAAAAATCAAAATTTGAGCAAATTATGCACAACCCTAAAAAGTAGAGAAGCTGGTAGGCTTTCCAAACAAAGCCTTACTATGCATCTTCTTAATTTCATTTTCAATTATTTCTCATTTAGGTCCATTAATTTTTTATTATATTAATTGTACTTGTACTATCCGGTATTTAATTTTGGCCCTTTATGTGTTATTTTATACCAATAAAATATTTAAACTAAAATTAGATCGATTTATTTTATTTTTCTTGGGCTGAATTTAGCTTGAATTTATATTTGGCCCAACCTTTCTTTTTCTTTCTTCTTCCTCCCTTTCCTTTTTCCTTTTCTTTTCTTTTTCTCCTGTCTTGGGGCGATTCTAAAACAAAGAGGAGAGAGAGAGCAAGAAGAGAAAGTGACTTCTAAGAAAAAAGACCGGTGGATTAAGGTAGTACTCAACGTCGTGAGTATCATGGTGGTGCTTGATTTTCGTGGTTTCGTTTGGGGTGAGAGAAATCGATATTGAAAGTTCAAGAGTTAAAACCAAAACCTTCTCATTTCTTCATTTTTCTTCGGAGCGAGCCAGATGAGAATTGAATATGTGTTCTACTCATTGCTGAGAAAATATTGATGTATTATTTGTTGAATATTGTTAAGTTTTGGAGGATTTGTGTAAATATGTATGTATATATAGATATGTGTGTATATGCATATGTATGTGAAAATCTTGCATATATTTGAGATATTTCTTTATTAAATGTCGCAAATATATGTGATTTAAGTGTTTAAGTATTTCTATATAAATTGTTGTTAAGTTAAGGTTTGAATAAATGAATTGGAAAAAGATTTGGACTTGGATTTTGTTAAAAACAAACCTAGGAACTAAACACTGGTCTCCAGTGCAAAGTTGTCAAAATAGAGATTTTTCTTAAAATCAATAGAGAGTCCAAAAATTAAATCGCAAAATCATAAAATTTTACTAAATGTCTATAAAAAGAAAATATAGTCTATTATGTTATAATTTTTCATTTAGAGCTTCTATTTTTTTTTTGATAAGTTAATAATTTTATTAATAAGATAAAAGAAAAAACATATATAAAAAAAAAAAAATGACATACACAAAAACTTAATCATACCAAAAAAACGAATCATCAATAAAACTTACAAAAAAATCTATATTTAGTTTTATACTCCCTTTATCCAACTACATAATTGAGACCATTAAAATATTTGCTGTGATCTATATAATTGATATTAAAATACTGACTTCATTTTATCCTATGTTTTGTTTGAATTAAAATATATTTGTAATATTTTATCATAGGTCTTTTGATTTCTATCCTAACTACTACCTTTAATTTATGGTAGTCAATTTGGTGTAAGAATGCACATGGTCCTCAACTAGTGTAGCACATTAAATAATAGTGTTCTAGAATAAAACAAATAACAAGTGAAATAGTTATGGCATATTACTTAAAAAATCATAAAAATTTATGTTATTTGACAAAATTACACTAAGATCACTTAATTTTTAAAATCAGTTAAATCATTTATAAAATTGAAATTTTACTAATTTTATGTTCTTAAATAAAAATATTTACGTATTTTATCCTTATTAAGATTTTAAATAAAATCGAACAAGTTTTTCCACTTTAACATTATAAAATCGTAAGATTTTAAGATTTAAATCAGGATTTTAACAACATTGCTCTAGTGTTTAGACTGACAGATCGATGTATCCAGAGCAGCTGCATGGGGTGTCCGGACAACAGTGTAGCAAAATTTATGAAAATGTTCCAAATCGATTTTTAAATGCATATTTTGCGCCCAAATTCATTTATTAATGATTTTTAAAAATTAAATTAACTCCCAATCATCATCAACCCTAATGAGAATGTGTTGTAATATTGAGATGATAATTGTTTACATGATTGAGTATATCATGTGTATGAGGTTGAGGTTGCATCATTCAGTTAGATATTGTGATTATTGATTGGCTAAGGTACCATATTTATATTGTTGACATACCAAGGCACATATTACATATATGAACGGGATCCATGATTTTAGAAAAATGATAAAATGAGATTTTAAAAATATCGGATAATCTCCAGTCGATATATATGACTAGAGTTTAGTCATTGGGAGCTAGAATGTTAATATTAAGATAATATGATTATGAAATTTTTTCCAAACTGTAAACAGACCCTACTTAAGCTAAGTAGATGTCTGACTAGGGATGTAACTTAGTTCCCTAACAGAAGGGGCAGATGGTGTAACTCGATGAACCTAAGTCTTACACCTATGGGGGTGTAATTTAGTTCCCCACACATGTTATATATATTGAGATATACGTTTGTCATGGGTATTAAATGGTGTGGTTGGTGATCTTATGTGCTTTACTAAGTGTCACCTGCCTCAAAATAAAGTTTGGAGTAGCTAAAGATTAGATAATATACATTTGTATTACATTCCATTATTATCCATGCCATAAGACTACATAATTTGTTATTATGTGTTGAGGTTCTGAAGTTATTAATAAAAATAGTGTTTAATGTTTGATTATAGATAATGAGTTGGATTATGAACACTAGATGATAAATTAGGAATTATGATGACCTAATTCTCGAAGTGGGATACGTAAGCAGCTTAAGTTTGAGTAGCCTAAGTCCAGTTTCAACTGTGAAAGATAATATTTGTGTTTATTCCATTTAATTGTGAATTAGGTTATCAGTGTTATAAATTGTGTGACCTCGAGTGAGGATCCGATATTTATATTTATAATGTTATGATGTTGAAAGATATTAATACGATATTAATATTTGTTCTGGTTATGTAGGCCTTTGATATTGTTATAGGGTATAATGTTCATGTGACTATATTATCGTTTGATTGATGGTTACATACTTAAATATTATATTATATGAGAATAAGGGACTTTCGATATTACTTTAATTGTTATTTTATAATAAGAATTTAACTTAGATTAGAATTTAATTAGTCTTACTAAATTCCCATATTCTTATGTCGTTCATCCCAGACAGTTAAGTTGGGGGCGTACCTGTATACATTTAGGTGGTGTTTGAATAGCTAAAAAAAAGAAAGAAAAAGAAAAAGAAAAAGAAAAAGAAAAAAAGGTTAGCGTAAAAGTGGCCTGTGGCGAAATTTGATTGGAGGAAATTGTAAAAAGTTATAACATAGAAACTTTAAAGCAAACTGAAAGTGGGGTCCACATTTTCCTAATTATGGGGATATAATGTTTTAAAAATATAATGTCATGAGTACATTAATTATGCATTCACTTATTTAAAGGGAGATGATATTAGCACTTCCAAAAAAAGTTTATAACTTTCCATCTTGGAAGAATATATTTAATCATAAGAAAAAGTGAAATAAAATTTTTTTAAGAGTACCAATTGACTGCGAATAAATAGTGCGTCTAACTCAACCCCCAAGTGTAAGAGCGAGCAGTGTAATTTTACCTAGTGGTTCTAGGATCGTATCCACAGGGAATTCTATGTTGTTAGATTCTATGTTGTTGCTAAGTTTTCCTAATTTCACGGTGCAGAAAAATAAATCAAATAAGTTGGGGTGATTCAAATATTTGTCTAATTATCCTAAACAGAAAAAAAGAAAAATAAATTTAATTATATTCAACTGCAAGTAATATCAAGAAAATATTGATGTTATAAGTTCAAGAATTTATCAAAATCTTGGCTTAGGATTCAATTTTCAAGTAAAATGACGTCTACTAATCAAAACCTATTCGATAACCACGATTTAAATCTCGCGTGTCTTATGAAAATAAAGGGAGATTTAAATCGAATAATAATTCGTTGAATCATTTTTATAACCATGCTCAAATTTATAATCACGTCTCATGGATTACAAAATTGAAAAATATTCTTTGTAAACTTTGGTTTTAGAATTAAATTTAATCATTTCAGGATTTCAAAGAATATTTAAGGCACCAAAAAGATTTTTCGGTGATTCAGAGAATTTAAACAAACCTTCTTGTTTTCTAAAATTCGTTAAGTCAATTAAAATTAATTCTATAAAATTAGGTTTTTAATTATTAAACTCACTTACCCTACTTTTGAAATCCCAAACCAAGAGAAAAAGAACTAGCCTAACATGTTTGCATACTTCATCTTTAAAATTCTGGAAAATTAAACTTTGAACAACTTAAAATATAAACCAAGAAATTCAAGAAACAAGGCTAACCTAAACCCTAGCTACTTCCTATGCATGCAAGAACGTGAAGCTATTCATTAATGATTTAAAAACTTACAAGAAAGCATTAAACAAAACAAGAATGTAATCAATTCATACCATGCAAAAAATCTAAAACAGAACGCAAACTTAAATCCATCCATGCAACATACTTTCAACCATTCTTATGCATACACAATCCAAAACATGTAAATAAGTGAATATATAAGCTAGAATCTAAACTATAATATTATTAAATCAAAATCAATCAATACTGTACTTTGAAAGACGATAAAACAATACACGACCAAAGAAGAAAGCATGGAATGACACAACCGCAGCACAAACGATTCTTCCTCACATCTTCTTCACTTTGAAAACTCTCAAAATCTCACCAATATTCTAAAGAACAAATAAGAAAAATAAACCCTAAAACGGCAGAGAAGTCCCCCATCAAAACTCTCCCCATGTTATATTTATATCCCTACATAAAAAAAAAGAAACCTAAAAAAAATTAGAATTTGGAAAACTGGTGGATCGCCGGTCCAGACGGGAAAACGCGGGGTCCGGACCACAGTATGTTCCTCCTCCGCGAATACCTTATTCACGTACATGGGGGTCGGGACCATAAAACAGGGGGTCCGGACCCCCAAGTATGTTTTCATGATTTGGTTCTTCTTCACCTACTGTCGTCCGGACTAGATGAATGGGGCGTTCGGACCAGATGAATACACCGTCACTTGGCTTATTTCTCCTGATTCGTTTGCATTTTCTTCTTGTTCATTTGCTTCTTCATTCCTATTTTCTTCATTATTTATTAGCGAGATATCTCTATTTTCGCTGCATTTGAAGAGAAAAGCATATAAGTATCAAATATCATTAAATAAACAAATTTATTAATATAAATGCATGAATGTATATTAATTTGTTAGGTTTGTAATTACACTTTTCAAGCGTAATCAATGGGAATGAGGGACAGTTGCTAGTTGCACTGATGAATATTATTGTGTTATGACTTCACCTTGGTATAAGGTTTTATTTGTTTTTATTAGTCCCTATTTTCCCCTGCCATCCGTCCCGGACAATTTAAGTTAGGGGTGTGACAGTAAATATATAGTTAAAGAGAATTTAAGAACTAATAGAGGAGTAGCACATTCATGAGATCACTCAAGAAATGTTGTTTCCCACCACACTACCACATATGATCCATGTTGATAAGGAGATTGGTATTTGCGATTATGAGTGGTCTTACATTGATTAATAATGTAATGACAGTCATAGTTCGATATTAATTTCCTTACTAGACAAGATTATTTTAGGTGTTGTCTCTTGACTTTACTTAATCTTTTGAAAAGGTGGCCACATATAGATTTTATAAGTTTGGCCTGAGATTCATTTTCTTAAACATTTTTTTAAAGTTATAACTTCAATTAATGTTTGCTCAAGTGGGAAAATGTTCGCATTTTTTTTAAATTGAGCATGCACATTAATTGAATTTTGATTTTATATAAAACGGGTTGAGCCCAAGTTTTAAATTGAGATATACAGGATAGGGCCAATAAGAAAGTGATCCACATGGACAGGGGTTCTGTACACCTATTAGAATATTAATCATGTAGTTGGATAGTTAATAGTGTGGGCTTAAGAAACCCATTGTAGGCCTTTTATGAGAGGGCTTGGTGTGGCTAGGGTTTACCCTAAAAATATATGGTTAGGTTAGGTCCTCTCTCTACCCTAGACAGACAGAATCCACTCATAAAAAATCTATCATACAGACCTAGGGTATAGAGAGAAAGATCCATAACCGCCAAAGTTTATCTTGAATTTGAAGATTTTTTTTGCTTATATTCAAAAATCATGAAACAAACAGGTACGCTTCTGCATTGTTAAATATACCTTTGATGTTCCTAAATTTATATACATGTGTATTATGAATTTTACACTAATTGCTACACCTATTATCCAAATACCAAACATTGTTGAACTTGAGTTGAGCTACCATGCAAGAGAATAATTGATCTCTTTCACTTTGAATGAAGTTTGTTTCTTCTTGATCATTCTTTTCTTTATGCTAGCAATCCTTCTATGAATAGGTTAAATTTTGCATTTCCTATATTCGTAGTAGCAATTCTTTGTTTTGTGGTTAGATTTTGTTATATTTCTTTTTCTTTTTACATTTGCCAACACCTTATTAAATGTTTCAAAGTGCACTTGTATCCTTCTGGCATAATTTTGTTTTATTTTGTTTGCTGGTGGCTCTAGATAGTCTTTTTCTGTGATATTCCAAAGAGCTTGAGAGATGAATCTAATATTCATATTCATTTGATTACTCCCAGTAATCATAGTTTACTCCCTCAAAATAGTATACTTGGTTTGGAGAATAGGCAACATTAGTTGGAAATGATATGAAGGACACATGATTTGATTTAGCGGGAAACAAATAAGGTGATATTCAATTTTAATATTTTATTATCAAAATTTGGTAATTCTAACTACGTGGATCAAAAATGTTGAAAAACCTTGGTATGGCATTTTTGGATTTTTTAAGGCTACAATATAATTTATTGGGCTTAATTAAAAATGATTTGAAATTTCCGAGGCTAAAGTATAATTTTTAAATTTTACAGAAGAGAATATGCTAAGTAGGCGCAAAAGCCATTAGTAAGGACCAAATCCAAAAAAACGACCAAATCCTTTTATCCATTTATAATTAGATCAGACTTGGACCGATTCACTATACCTATATAAGATCTATCAGACCCAAAATAATTTTAACCCTTATCTCATCTCTTAATTACCCCTTTGAAACAGCTAGCTCCACATCGTCTGCAGCACTCCGGCATACACTATTATGGAAGTTTTTTGCCACAGTGACTATGATGGTGCCAAGGTCGACGCCTGGTCATGCAAAGACTGAACTAAGTACTGCCTTAAAGCCCTCTCTATTCTCGCTTGCCACAGAGTAACCATCGGAACCTCCGTAGTCGTTGACACCGCCGCTCCAAACCCAAGCTTCAGTTCCATTTTGGCGGAAGAGGCACCCAGGAAGCCCTGACCCCCACCGTCGTAGCCCAACAACCGAAGCTAAAGGCTTTGAGGTACTTAAACCACCATCTACGGCTTTTAAATAAGTCCAAAATTACCAACTTGCCCTCACCGATGATGGTTCTTAACGACCTTTACTTCAGTCGATCTTTGTCTCACACAATGTCATTCTCATTCAAAGCGGTAGAGGGAGGGATGGCTACGAGGCAGATCAGTTATAAGAAGGGGTGGAACTTCAATTCCTGGAGGTGGGGAAGTTTTAAGGATTTGAAGGGAAATGAGGAGGGTAGTTTTAACTTTTCATCTTCTGTTGCTTGTCATAGCACTCGTTGATTGTCTGTAACATGGTCAGTGCTTCGTCGGAGAGAGATGGTTTCTCACTGGAATCTAATTTCTCGAGGATGATGAGGCTGGTGAGGAGTTTCTCCAGCTTATTGCATATTGATTGCCGTTTGACGGTGAAGGCTGTGATTAAATTAGAGAATTACAGAGATTATTTTGATGGATGCACTTTAAAAAAATAGATTGAGTTATAAATGGTAAGACTCGTTGGTTGGCATGCTAAATTTAGAGTATAATGGTTAGATTCATTTAATTATAGGTTTAGATTGAATTTTCGCTTGATAGATCTGAACTTAATAGATTTAGTGTAGATCTAACCTAAATTTGACCCATTGACGAGTCTAACGCTAAGGATAGTCCTTTTTGAAACATAGTAGCTTCTGATTGGCCAAAGACATGTGGTGTTTCTTGATTGGTTTTGATTGGCTCAACTCATTTTCTCTAACAAGGTTGTTATCGACGCATGAGTTTTGGATAGGGCGAGTGAGCTTCCAGTAGTTGCACATGAGGGCTTGGGCTTTTGGAGGACGTTCTTTTCTAGATGGTTTTGGGTTAATGCTCTATTCGTGCTCTATTCGAGCTTACGGGGTTTCTAAATATTCTAAAATGACTCTAATACTAAATTTGTTGGGTTTAAGATTGAAAATAAGTCTTAAATCATTTAAATGTCTTGAATTTGAATTAAAAGTTAACAAAATATGGGTATGTTTCACAAAGAGTCTTTGACCTCTCAATTCAAGCAATTCAAGTGGTTTTCAATTTTATCTAACTATTACTTAGAAACTATAATGTCATAGGTTGTATTTATAAGCAAAAGATAGAGTAGAAACAATAAATAACTTTTATAAAATTTTCAAAATTTTAGCTCAATTTGCATGCAACTTGCCTTATCTAATTGTTTAAGTAAATAGTCATCAACAACGGATTTTCCCCGATCGGCTTAGTTTTTGGTAGTTGCAAAAAAATTTTAGTGGCCGCTTGGGAATTGTACCGTTTATGGCAGCCACTAACAATGCTATTTCTATTAGTGAATTTCTTAACTAGAGGATAGTTCTTGAAACTTCTGCCTCTTTTTTGTAGTTAGCTTCGAGTTTAACTTTTCATTAATTTTTAATTATATTTATTGTTATTATTTTTCTACTTTTTTACGTGGTAGATGAGCTTCAATTGTGTTAAAAAAAATTAAAGAAAAGTAATACTGGATGATGATAAAATTTATTAGAATGATATGAAAGATTTATAAGTCTATTATTTAAATACAATACATTCGTAAAATTATATTATATGTACAATTCTACTAATGTCATATAATTTTCTAATACAAAAGAATTTTTCGATAACAAAAATGTGTGGTGGATCTTATGTCTCAATTAAATATTGAGATAACTTTGAGGTTGGATGGGATTAAAATTTTGAAATTTATGGGCCTTCATTTTCAACGCCAGATCCTTATGATCTGGACAACAGCAAGCTCTAAGAACCTTAATGAAATATACGACAGAATGGAAAGGTACTAATCAAAGACGTTTTGATTAGCAACAAAACAAATGTCAGAAATTTCGTATCTTGAGCAAATGACATTTAGGAAGCATTTAGAGTCCGAAAAAAGTTTTAAAAAAAAAAAAATCAAAGTGAAATTTTTAAAAATTTAGAGTGTAAAGGGTTATTTCCAAATAATGGTTGAATATTTGTATTTAATTTGATATAAAGTTGTTAAAAATTATATAAAGTGATACGTAACAAAATATTAATAAAGAATTTTAAAAATATTTGGAGTTTTGAGAAATTTTTTTGTACAAATATTAATCCAAATTTTTTAAAATCTATTGAAATCTGTTGGAACACATTGTAATGGTGCGTTCCAACCAATTCTAACAGATTTCTTGAAAAATTCAGAATTTTTTTAAGTTTGAAAAAGTTGAAACTTTAAAAATTTTTTGAGGGTAGTTGGGTTCCAAACAATTCCTTAATTTGAGTCGAAATTAAAAACGGATCCATCTAACAATAAATATAAATTTATGTCAAAATTAATAGAGTTACATATAAATATTAATTCCATTTATTCACTTATTTAAAACTATAAATTGTGTAAATGGAACACGGCTTCAAGGTGTGTGTAACTTGGTAAATGATATTTGAATTAATTTTTTAGTCATATTTGAATTTTAAATTCAAAATTCTTCTAACGGTTAGAAATATTCAAATTACCATAAAAATTTGAATTTCTCTCCAAATGTCTATTTGCACATGACACAACAAGAAGAGTTCATTACCTATCTGATGTGTTCGTTCACACACACGACACTTTAAGTGTGCCTATTTAAAATAATATCAACATTTTGAAATACTAATTAAATTGAATTAAACATTTCCATTTTTTTATCAATAACCTCAAACTTAGCAGTTAATAGCTATAGTTTCTAATTTTAAGTTCAAAACTTTAGAACTTACTTATCATTACTTCCGAAAAGGCTCCCAAATAGCCAAAATTGTTTGTGAAGCCATATTCTTCAATTATCAGAAAATGGGGTGCTGCAAAAACTGGAATACAAGTGATTTGCTCCCTCCAATTAGTGTTCCAAGTCCCAAACCACAACCACCAGCAGTAGTAGCTTTCCAGCGTAAATAACTTGAATCTCCAGGATTTTGGGGATGTATCATGTATTGGCTAAAACAAAGTCAAAACAAAGACTTTGTTTTAGTCAAATTTCATTTTCTTTTCTTTTTATTTGTGCTTGTGACTGTAGGAACCTCAACCAAATAGATTTCGTGAGAGTGGAAAGGTACTAATAATTTAAGATATTTCTCAGTAGTAACAAACACTACTACAGAAGATGGCATACGCGACCCCTGATGCGGACGACCGCTAACCGGCGGTCGAAATTTCCGACCTACTACGACCGCCTGGGGTGCAAACGGCGACTGCCTAGATGCGGCTGGCTAGTCCCTAATTCTTTCCCACCAAATCCCCTTCCCCCGCTCCTTTCCCCAAAAATCTGAACCGTGAATCTTCATCTCTCACTGTATCTTTCTCAGTCTGTCAACGATCGACCGGAGTAGAACCACTAGACCGGCAGCATTTGCTTCTCCGGCGACTCGCACATGCAAGCCGACCACTTACAGGTCAGTGCGTTTCGAGCTTGCTGTTTCTCACTCATTCTCTTTCTCTCTTTCTCTCTTTCTCACTTATTCTCTCTCACTCCGTCACGGCAGCATCTCGTGGACTTCCTTTTTCTGTTTCCGGCTCCACAAGCTTCCCCCGACGAGGATCATTCAAGGGTTCAGGTGAGTCTTCCTCCCCTTCCCTCTCTCTCACTCTATCTCTCTCACTCTGAGTCCCACCGCCCACTGGCGACCCCTGGCTAGGTTTTGTAATCTCCTATGCTTTGATAAGTACTAGTTGTCTATTTTTTTATTTGCCAATTGGACACATCTTAGAAATTGTTGAATTAGGTTCCATTATGGAAAAGTTAATTGTTCAGTGTTATCAATTTCAAGTAATTGATATTTGTGGTGATACATGAAATTTAGCTTCAAAGATTATTTTAAGTGAGATTTAAGTTACGCCTACAAGAAATAAAAATTGGGGCTGTAGAGACTTTAATTATCAGGAGCATATGTGAATAGGATTGGGATAAGATAGTTCAGTTGGATGAAGAGGGGACGTCTGGGGGTATTTTGGTGTTGTGGGATAGAAGAGTCAATCAATTGCTGCTTCAGCAACCTAGAAGATAATGTAGTTTAGCTTATACGAACCTTTAAACCAATCAGAAAAAAGACTTTCTATGGGAGTTAACGGTAGCAATGCATAAGTGGGATGTGCTTTGGTGTGAAGGAGGGTACTTAAATTTAGTCATGTTAATTTGGGAAGGTAAAACTGCAGGGTTAATATGGCCTCGATGAAAGATTTTACTGACTTTATTGAAGAAGCTAGACTGATTGATATGCCTTTGAGAGGAGGTAGCTTTACATGGTCTAACTCAAGAAATAAGTGTAGAATTGATTGGTTTCTAATTTGCACCGTATGAGAGGACCAATTCTCTAGATCTATCCAATTCTTACTCATTAGGATGGCATCAAATCATTTCCCAATTGTTCTTGATTGTGGAAGAGTTAAGGAAGATCTGAGACCTTTTAGATTTGAAAATATGTGGCTGAAAGTGCAAGGTTTTGAATATCAATTACTCTACTTAGATGACAAGCAGGTGGATTTTTTGATGTTTATACCATTTTCTTGAGCCAAAAGGGAATTTTTTTGGCTATTCTAATACATGCATCAATGTCATTGGGTGGTTGAGACATAGACTTTGGCTTTGGGTTTCATTTGCCGATATCAAAAGGTGGTGAGCCTAGTGCCTCTTAGCTCGTTCAGCTTATGAATTCATGTGGTGATGAATTGCTTCTCATCAATGAGATACTCGAAATTGACACTCATGTGGAGTTGCATTAGATAATATCCCTGCTTGATCACCAAACTGTATTTTTCTCCAATACATTTTTCTAGATTACAATATTATATTATTATATTATGGTTTCAACTTTTAGAATTGGCAATTAGCTGTGGTTCAACATTCTCTCTAATGGGCAATTAAGTATGTTTCAACTACCTCTTCATTTAGCAGCTCAAAATGGTTGCAGTGCTTGCTGACAAGTATCTGCAGATAATAATTCGATCATAATTATGAGTTCGCTAGTTTTAGTTGTTAAATTATTGGGGCTGATGACCATTAAAAAAATAGTTCCGCTCAATTTATTATTCTTAGTTTGCTAATGAAGAGAAGAAAAGTTTTTTCATGGCAATTTTTGTGCTTCATTCTGGAATTTCTTGTGTTATTCAAATTATTTTATTAATTTTATTTTTGGATCTTATTTTCGGTGATCTGCATGTTCCTGTGGAGAGAACAAGAACAGAAAGAATGACTGATTACAATGATAATGTGCAAAAAAACCAAAAGTCTTTCTTTTCTTTTCTTTTCTTTCATTTTTTCTTTTTTTGAAGGGGAGAAATATGCAAAATTGTTTTGTAAACCAAAGCTTTCTAAACTAATTTACTGAGTCCAAATAATTATTTTCATTTTTGACCTTATTTTCAGTGATCTGTGTTTTTTTTTTTTAAATGTAGTTCGGGACGAACCTATTTATTGCAAAATTTCAAGAGTTTTTACACAAAGGAAATTGCTAGACTAACCAAAACATCAAAAGAACAAACTATACTAAAACATCACTTAAGCTGTAAGGAAGGAATCCCAGATTTATCCAAGAGTACGGCACAACGAGCCTGCAAATGCAGTTCTGCAGCCCCATAAAAGATTGTTTGAACATGTTGAACACCATTGTTGGCTGTGATATCTGCTCCATGGTTTGCCTCTCTATAAATATGCTCAAAAGAGTTCTAAAAACATTGAAACATTTCACATATTTCAAGCCAAACATCCCAAAATCTCCACTGAGTGCACAATCTTGCCCTTGGCCACATCGTAATTACCATAGAATCACATTTCAAAACCGCTTGTGTGTGTACCCCAAATCACAATGTAGGTGGTCGGGTTTCATCTCTAACAGTCTAAAGTTCGGCTTCTGTATTTGTACTACGACCATAACACGGGCTAAAGGCAGCAAGCATCTTTCCAGAAGTATTACATATAACCCCACCACCCCCCTGTTGGTCTGAGATTCCTGAAAGAACTTCCATCTGTGTTGACTTTAGCCAATCCAAGGTCTCCTCCAAGCCAACATAGTTACAAACGATAAAACAAGTGCCCTTGGTTCCTTGATATGACAGTTCAACCTTTGCAAAACCTCAAAGTCCACTTGTGCGACTTGTCTCACCTTACCCAGCGTGGTACAAATCATCCTAAGCCATGTTTTTATGTGTATAGCCACTGCCCAAATAATAGCCCTCTTATTCTCCATTCTTGCTTTACATCGAACAAAACATAAAATCCAATTTGTAGTAATAGGAATTATGCCAATAAAGATATCACGTTGTGAACCCTTAGTAGCCTTCACAAGCCAAAAAGCAAGTCTATCATTCCATGATTGCCAAGGGAAATACCTCAATCCAAGATCCAACTACAATAGTGGCCTCGCCCCATTGGAAAAAGAACCAGTACTTATTTTGTGAAATTTTATTTGTAAAAAATTGGAAGTATGCCTGGACATATTTGGCGTTAATCTAAATGTTTGTGTAGCTATTTCTTCAGTGCTCCTATGGGCTTTTCCTTGTGCATGAGGAGTTTCTGCTCATCACTTCATTGTCTTATGTTTTAACTACCACCTTGATTTGGTATATGTTTGATGCACTTACTTTTGATAGTAGTAACTGATATCGCCTCAATAATCTCTCAAAAGGCCAGTACTGAATTGAAGGAATATTTTTCCCTTCTAGTCCGTCAATGTCATGAGAGGTCAGGGTATTAGTCCTTTTATCATTTCATACTGGAAATTGCTATTATTGTACCAGGAGTAAGCAGCATGAAAGATAACAAATTAGACCTTCATGAGTTTGGATTTCCCATTCTAATGCATTGTCTTTCTGAAACTAACATATATTGGCACCAACGTGAAGAAAATATTTGATTTACAATTATGATTTGCGGAAATGCTCTTGAACTGACCTGTAAATTTTCATGTTGCATCTCCTGAACTTAGATTATATTGCAAGGGATTGAATTGCTTCAGATGGTTCAAGCAATTGATTCTAAGTGCAGTGAATATGGGCTACCGAATGCTGAAACTGGCTTGCCTGGCCGTGATAAGAAACTGCCACTTCCAGTGACTACGAGGAAAACAGCACTGAGAGATTTGCAGAATAGAGTTACAGTGCTGAAATCAATGGGAAGCTCTTTACATTCAAAGGAGAATGAACCCAAACTTGAGGCTGTTAAGGTTTCCGGCACAAAAAGACCTGCAGATGAGTGTCTGGTGAACCCACCTCATCACCAGTCTCTGAACAGTACTGCTGCAAATGGGCATCTGGTGTATGTTCGTAGAAGACCTGAAGCAGAACTTACTAAAATCAGCACCCTTGATAAAACAAACAATAATGCCTATTGTCCGCAACAACCACCAAGAAAGTTAGACAACCAAGATGAGACAACTGAACAAAAATCACAGATGAAGGAATCTAAGGTTTCTATTTCAGAAGTTGCACCTATCCCAAGGGCTTCGTCAATATGCTTCTCTTCTGGAAAACCTTCAGTTCCTCCATTCCTCGGGAAGTCCAATAGCGTTTTACAACCAGTAGATTCTGATTATCTTCCTGTATCCTCTTCTTTCCCTCCAATGGATCATCCAAAGAGAATGAATAACCAGCACTGGGAGGTGCGCTATCACCAATTGCAGGACTTGCTGAAAATGTTGGATCAATCAAATCAAGAAGACTATGTCCAGAGTATGTCCTTAAGTTTCAATGAAGCTGCTCATAAATGCTCTCTTTTCTATTACGATGGTTCGCGTATTACTTATCTGCCTTGTGTATTTATTTGTCAGTGCTTCGTTCCTTATCCTCAGTTGAACTTAGCAAACATGCTGTTGGGCTAGAGAAGAGATCGATTCAGCTCTCTTTGGAGGAAGGTAATATGAAAGTTTAACTTGTGACTTTTATATTTCTGAATTATCTTTTTTCCATTTGAATGATACAAGTCTAAACTGTTATATTCAGATCTTGGCTCGGTCTTCTTTCTGTCCACGTGGGCAATTTGCTCCATTATTTTATTATTTCAATAAATATTAATACTAAAGCAAACAATGCAGATTCTAGTATTTGTGCACACTTTGCACAAGGGATTCACCGTCAACTACTACAATAAGCACCCGCCTACCTATAACAATTATTTGCTAACTATAATAGGAAATGGTAAAATATTAAAAATAACATAGCTACTTGCACAAAATGTTATTGCCTTTTTTTGTTATATTGGAGTGGCATCTGGTGTGTATTGTCATCAATCTTTTGGGATGGGACATCCATTGATTGTTCCTTCTTTTTTAACTGTTCCATTTGTCAACCTGGAAATTTTGCGCTTTTGGTATGGTAATGACATTACAATATAGCTTTGAACATGTGTAAGAATAGTGCAACATTATTACTTTTGATTAGCATTCAGGACATTATCAATTAGGGTCAAGATTCCTTTCCTTGGTTTAATTAGTTTCTAGCTTTGCACCAGTACCATTTCTTCTTATTGAAACTTGATTTTTGTTTTGTCGGATTTGTACTTCTGATATTGGAGATTTTTTCAATTGCCATGCATCATAGGACATTAGAAAAGGTATCCTATGGAGGATATCAGAGAGAGGAATCAGTTCAGCTCCCAACCAAACAACCCGGCCAACTCAAATATTTGTGTTGGCCCAGGTTTTGCAGCCTTCTTGTTGATAGGGTTAATCTTCTAGTTTAAATCATTTTGGGCTTCATTTATTTTGCTATGAGATTGTTCCCAGGTGAGTTTCAGCACCCCTCCTTTTTTTAAAAAAATTATTGTTCTATGTTCTGCCAAGAACTTCTGTGTAAAGTGGGGCTTAGAGGCCACTGCCTAGTGGTGGGTCCCACTTGTGCAGTTTGGGCACGGTACAACATCATACTTGTGACTGAGGTTAGCATTATTTACAAGTGGTTAGTGTCATACTTGTGACTGTTTTCATGCTTGGCATTCCCGAGTTTTGACCATTGACCCAAGCAATTAAACCTGACAAATATTTTGGAGTTCAGTTATTTTGAATGAAAGCTATGAGAGTTATTTTGAAAATTTTCACGGGCCATGTCCTCTTGAAACATATGGACCTTTACATACGGTCGTAGTGGGCAAGCCCACAAAGTCTTGCAACTTGCTTTCGGTTATATTACATGTGAATAGAGGTGGAAGTAGAAGTTGTATTCAGTGGTTTTTTATCCACTTGCTGCTGCTGGCTTTCCCTGTTAATTGTGCAGCAAGGTTAAGAATAGCTAATATTGTGAACATTTGTTTTCCCCTTATGCACTATCAATGTAGAAATTCTAAAGTTTAGTTGAACGGCTTGACACACCCATTAGGTTATTTTGCATCGTATTTATAATTTCAGGAGATATGGAAGGAAAATAATATATGATCCTATTCAAACTAGAAAAAGAATGATATCCTTAAATAGAAGATACTACCATCCTTAAATAGAAGATACTATCATATCAATCATATCTCTTAACTTATATTTCTAGCACTCCTATCAAATTGGAACATATATATCACATGTTTTAAACTTGTTACAAATATATTTAATCTAATATACGAAATTGACTGCTAGAGGGTAGCGAAACTATACCCGAAAATTAGTTGCTGGATGGCAATGAGATTAGTTGTTGGAACTAAATTCTGTTGTCTTCGGTTGCCTTCTCGAAAACTAGAAGAGTTGATTAGAATGATAGGACTGTCTATCCTTGACGTTGTTGGTCCTTTTTCGATGATAAAGAATCAGTGTTGAACTTTATCCAAAGATTTGAAATAAGCCAATTGGTAGCTTGATACAGATACAATAACTTATGCAGTACAGGTTTCTTGATACAACAACAAAAAACTAAAGCAAAAACTAGAATATTGATTTCTTGATACAACCGCAATAACAGGGTGGTTATGCCACATGTTCAATCTAATGATGAACTGTATGGGTTAATGGACTGAAAAATCCCAACCAAATCAAATTGCTTTGATACCACTTGAAAATTTCAAACCACATAATCACACGAAGCAAAAATAATAATACCAGAGAATAACGAGGAAACCCTATCACAGGGAGAAAAATCTCACTTACAGAATCTCTACTATCAACAGGTCACAAGACTCTACTCAGATTCTCTACGACTCACTCACACGAATCCTTACATCACTCTTGCTTGAATCACTTGATAAACCTTACAAGTGAATTTTCTGCCTCACACAGAAAGGAAAGAAAGAATATAAAGAAAAGCTAGAGAAAGAACTTGAAGCACTCAAGAACTAATTGACCCTCTCTCTAGATCTCTATATTATGTTCCCCATGAATCTCTTTCATTAAATCTGGGTACATATATATAAAGTTACAAAGGTTGTCCTAGTTTGCCAAAATAGGATACAAATTCACTCAGAAGATACACAGCTTGAACCCTCGCGCTCCCATCCAGCTGCCTGCATCGTAAGGTCGAACTCTCGTGCTCCCATCCTACTGCCTACGGACCGTACTGGAATTTTCGTTTAGGTGTATATCAAAGGCGGCGCATTTGTGCGCTCCCTACGCCCTGCCTGCGAGACTCTCTGGAACTTCTCCGTGTGCTGTTACAGTGTCCATCAATTTAGGAAACTTTTCATTAATTTGGAATTCTCCAGTGATTTTTATTTTAACTTAAAATTGCATATGGATTTGCCACAATAGTGAACCTTACATGGACTAATCATGATATTAAGTGAATTAAACTAACAACCTTACTGGTCAAACCAAATAAAATAAAATAATAATAAAATTTTAGAGCCACTAGGTTCATTATAAATTTTTAGGGCCACTAGAATATGATCCTGCAAGCCACATAAATTAGAATAATATATTAACCAATGATAAAGAAAATAGCAAAAAAATAAAATTATTGACGTTAAGTTGCTACAGTTATCTAGAAATATATAGTGAATAGGAAATAAGTAAAATAATGTTACAAAACAATGTCGGCTAATGTACCCATAGACCGTGTACGAATGAATAACACCTGAAGTCCAAAGAAAACTAAACTAGGTCTCTGCACTGTCACTAGCACCACACGCGGCATCACCTGAAAAATTTATGGAGAGAGAAGCTAGTAAACTTGTCAAAATCCCAAGTGCCTATATGCTGTGGCCTGGTCATAGCGAACGTGATAAATGACTAGTCTTGCACATTTAACAAATCTGACCGTGATTTAACAATTAATTGACCTTTAATTATGAATTAAGTATTAATATATGAAAATTTGCATAATGAAGATGTATCCTAACCATCACTACCCATAACCTTGGGGAACTGGTGCCTTACGGCATTAACTGCGTGTCCCCCACACTCAAATCAGCAAATTCCAGTGACCACCACACAACCTGTTACACCGCGGGTCTGTAATGTGGTGTTATATTAATTGGTTTCTCCTTTAATTTCTGCCATCTAATTGTATTTGAGTGTAATGACATCCTCAATAGCATAACCATTTTGTTTTTATCTTGTCTCATCAACTTCTTATATTATGTATGCTTCATTTGGCTGTCTAGGACATTGGTAAAAGAAATTGTTTGGAATCCTCTGGCAGGATGGAGTTTCAATGCTTGTTATATGATCTTTACATTGGTTTCTTTGTGTTTCTTCTGCAGCGAGAGAGATGCAGCGGGTTCGGCATCTGGATGTCTTGGGAAAATATCCAAAGAATTCTCGAGGGCCTTCAGCCCAACAAGGGCAGGCAGAGAAGTGAGAATATGTGATGAACCTAAGGTTCATTTTGTTTTGGGCCTTGCCAGAGAAGAAGCTGCTGTATTCCTTTTTCTCTTTCTGAATTGATCATCTGCAATCGTGCTGCTGGCATTCCCTGAAGATCACCTGATTATCGTTTCTGCCTAACATCTCAATCCTAATTGTAAAACATGTTTTACAGATGCTGTACTGTCTGTATTAGCTATCATTTAGAGGATCTCCTGTTATAATTTGTGCAGTGTTTTCCCCTACTGTTTTATGATTTTCTTTGGAAATAATGACAATCACTTCGTGGTTAAAATTTATGTTGAATTTAGCTGTTAACCCTTGCCAGCAATCGTCTGCAGGGTGCTACTTGCAATATTGTTCTTAGTGGGTGCACTGAGTTTTTATTTATTTATTTATTTTTAACCAAATATGTCTAATGTGTGGTGGAATTGTAATATGTCAATGTTCATTGTGTAATTCCGGATCGATTCATTTTTATTTAGCGAAATGGCAAATAACGGCCAATTTTACCTGCTTGGGTTTGCTAGTGAAAGCGTAAAAAAATTCTTGTGGTTTGATTATACGTAGGTTAAATTCTCATAACTTATTAGTATTATTGTAGCACAAACGCATTTACACTCTTTATTAAATTAAAATGGTTGTTAATAAGTGTTTGGGACACTCATTAAGAATCAATGAGAATATGTTATTTATTTATTTATTTTTATTTTAATCCAAAGAAGATAAAAAGTTCGATAAATTTTATTGGTTATAAAGTTTTAAAAAAGAGTATATTATCTATATTAATTGGTAATTATTACTTTTTAAGGTAAAGTTACAAAATTGTCCATAGAAATAGACTTTTACTTTTATCATGCTTCATCTTCTACTGTGCTATAAGAATAAATTATTTTGTATTTTTCTTACATTCAAAATCATGATTTCTTCGAGATAAAATAATCTATGTAATTTCATATTTTGCACATTTATCTGAATTTATTTTTGCATATATTTTTTACTTCTAAAGTAGGAGTTTGCTTTGTTTTGATGATTTTACTTAAAAGAAGAATTATGGGTAATGCCGTAGTTTCA
>JAVXUM010000036.1:30665652-30676044 GCA_035590655.1 Pouteria glomerata
TCCATATTGCAGGTGATCCAGGGAGGCAGGGTAATGACCACCACCCAGAGTTGAGTTGACCAATGGATGTCTAGAGACTTATTTTATTATTTTGAGATATTGTATTGTATTTGTGTGACCCGGAGTGTGGGTCCCATTGAGATTGACGACGTGTTTTGTATATTTATTTATATGGGCATTGGGACAATGGTAGTTGCTCTGATGATGATGTCATGTGATGACTTGACCTTGGTACAGGTTTATCTTATTGTATTTTGTTTAAAATTGTCCCTATTTTCCCATACCGTCCGTCCCGGACAATTTATGTTAGGGGCGTGACAGTTATAAATATTTATTTTTAATTATAATTAGTTTTAATAAAATGTATTATCATAACTTAATTTAATAATAAATTATTATTAGATTAATATAATATTTATAACATTAATCATGCTAAAGCTGGGCGGGTGAGTAAACTTAAAGAAATAGGAGTAGTTCTGTCATTTTACAGTGCCGTCAAAGCAATTAACGGAGAAAATTAACGGATGAACCAAAGTGTTACAAACATTTGAAAATAAGGGATCTAAGTATAAGGTTTAAATGTTGAGGGAGTTTAAGTGTAATTAACCTAATGTCTAAAGGGTTTAGGCATAATTTATCCTATTTTTTTTTTTAGACAAATCAAACACTACCTTATGACGATGAAGTGTAATAAGTGTTAAAGTAACATTTTTTTTCAAGTTCAAGAGTATTATTAATTTTTCCTTTTAATATAAAGTATGTAAAAGTAAGTATTATTATTTATTTATTTTCTCTTATTTTGAAAGACTCGTAGCACAAATTCTTAATAAATGAATCTAAATAGAAAGTGACGATGTATAATACAAAAGCATTCACATTTGTCATGAAAATGAAATTTTTTCTCTTCAAATTTATGAAACATACTATTTTAATAATTTCATATTCTCATATTACTCTTCTATGTAATCGAAAAAAAAAGAAAAGAAGAAGAAAAAAAGCTTGCAACATGTGAAAAAAATAAAAAAAAAACTCATTGCTCATGCTCACTTGCACAGATTTGGAAAGCTAACATATCATGACTTATAACTAAGAAGATTAGATTAAAATTCAACAATTCAAACATATTTATATTTTTTTGAACTAAAATAATATAAATACATTTGAAGTACTAAATTTTAATTTAACAAACCCGATATCATCGTGGAGCTTGCAATGTCAACCTCCCTCTTTTCCACTTGCACATCCCATCCCAAATTGTAGTATGCTCATCCTCCTCTATCAACTTTGTGACTGATAATATCAGGAACTAGAATAACAAAACCCAACCAAAAACTACCATTGCCACTGTCTCATCCTCACCAACTTCGCAGTTATAAGCAACCAGCTTATAACTAAACCCCTTTCTGTCCAAACTGAGACAGCTAACATCACTTTTGATTAGCATGTAACATCTAATTATAAGCCATTCAATCAAAATCCAACAGTTCACAAAAATAAAAAATAAAATAAAAATAAATTTGAAAACATTTTTAATGTCACATGATAATATTTACCACCTTTTTCCTTTTTTTTTTTTAATCTCCGCTCACTAATATTTATCTCATCCCAAATCACTCCCACACGAGTCGTGACATCAATTCCTACCATAAATTGATGCGTTGTATTGATCGATACACATCATATTACATTAACAATTGGGAATCAATTTAAAAAAACACATCATCCCAATACTCGTTCAGGATTTCTATTATGCGTTTTTAGGTCAAATTGATTCCTAAAATAGTTCATAAAGAAATTAAAAAAACCCAATTCATACGCACATATAGTTACATGCGCATAGTTACACGTATGCACGAACGTGTGCAATTGTGATGAAATGCTATACTCGGCATATGGTTTGTGAGAAAAAAGAAGATCATTTAATTATAATGCCTATAAACAAAAGCACTTGTTTTCCCTATTAGCAAAGGTGCAAAATATAGAAAATAGAATACCACCTTTTTTTTTTTCCTCCGTCTTTTTTCCTTTTTTGATAGGTCAGAAAAGCACATCTTTATAAACGGAAGTTTCTATCTTCAACTAATAAATTAAAATTCCCATGTAGAATGTCCGAATTGTGCATACAGCCGATTAATTAGAGGGTTTCCCTGTCTTGGCTTTGTTTTGTTTTCGGTTCCTGTCACATCAGAAAATCACCCTCAACCTTAAAATGCCTCCAATCATGAGCAGGAAGTTTTGGGTCAATTAAGCAATTGTGCTCCAGTGGACATCTCTTCTTCTTGGTCCCCCTTAACGAGCACACATCTTGAAGGTGGACCAATCATACTCAATACCACCTGCAATCCAGAAACACCAACATATATATGGTTAAATTTTTTAAATTTTCAATTAGACAATGGTTGTTTACAATATATATATATATATATGCTTTGGAAATCTTATTGCTAGATGCTGCAGCTTCTACACATTAGCGTCTCTCCAGTTCCACTATTAGGACAATCTGCACATATTTTCTTCTTCTTCTTATTCTTCTTCTCTCCAGTTCCACCGACGAGGACAATCTATACATATCTTCTAGTGTCCCTCCATTTCCCTGATTGTTTAATATATATGGGCCTTATTAAAAGGTGCCCTAAGGGAATTCATTAAGGGCCAGTAAATACATGCCACATAATAATATCTCACACTTTGATAGAGCTGTGCATGGAAAAAGTGTGAAACATTATTACATGGCATATTTTTATTAGCCCTTGATAAGTGCCCAGGGCACCTGTTAACAAATGCTTACAGATATATGCTTTGGAAATCTTACTGCTAGGTGCAGCAGCTTCTATACTTAGCACTCCCGATTGAGTATTGAGTGCAGCAAATAGATGATTAGATAGACTCCATGGGGAAGAATTTGTGCCCCATTGGTACTCTAATGATTTCAGTGGTCTTAAAGTTACTTCAATACAGTTCACAGCATCATCTATTTGGGCAGTAGGAGAACTATATCAACTTACCGGCAAAAACACAAGCCCGTGTAAGAATCCAATAAGAACTAAAGCCAGGTACATTTGGAAGTAATAAACCTGCAAATGCACAAGCACCACTTAAATTTCTGAACTCAACAGCGAGTAAAAGTTTAAAGTTACAAGGGGGAAGGATCATTAGACCACAAAAATTTCTGATTTAGCAAAGCAAAGGACGATCACTCCGACTAGCTTTGTGAGTGTGATTCCACTGCAAAACGCAAAAATTGATGACAAGGAAAAAGAGAAGACAATGTCAAATAACAATATTGTGGTAACTAACTAAACTCCAAACCCATCCAGCATGGCATGAGCATTTCATGCTAGATGCTGGAAAATGGTTCCAAACATAACTTCCAATTCTCATAAGGGAAAAGAAAATGAGAAAAAGTAAGAACTATGCGGAGAAGGAAAATTGACTGTTGCAGCTTCTGTATTTTTTATACTACGACAGAATATTAGGCAGTGTTTTCCATAAATGAGCTTGTAAATTTGCAAGGTACGACTAAGCTACAAATGGCTTGGCCTTTGTCAGAAACAAGAACAGAGATGATTCTACAATTAGGTAGCCAGAGGATTCTCAAACAAGATAAATAGTTTTAATTACTCTAGGTATGGTACTCAAATGAGTCATACGAGTATAAGCCACAATGGGAAATCAAGCTTTCCCCCAAGATAGGGCCAGACATGGGATTTTTAAGTATGAATCTTGATATGGCTGAGATAACTCTTCCTGTATAAGCTAGAATTTGACCACAAGGCCATATTGCCATCTTTGGTCAAGCACATGTTAGTGAACATACACTTAATAGATTGTCCTCACAATTTACAATAGTTACTCCAAGAGTACAGAATGATACATGTAAGAGAAGTCTAGCATCTCAGGATAACATTATTTTTTATTTATATTTTTTTTTATGCATTTTGAATTTCTATCAGATTTAGTTGCACTTGCACTAGACATTCATCCTATAACTGTGCAGATGAGTATTCCTGAAGTTCTTTCCAACATAGTTCAGTGATGAAGTCCTGACAAGAGGCATAAAAAGTCTCTTAACACCACAATGAAAAGTGGGTCATTAACCTGAAAACAGAAGATCCCATGGTATGCAAAGCCTCCTTTGCTCGTTGGTCCCTATCTCCATAGCTGACCTGTGTAAGAGCAAACATGTTCTCAACAGAATGATTAGCTTGCATGGTAAGTCCCGTTGAATAAGCTATACCAAACAACAGTCACTACTTCTTTCAGTAAGATAAAGTAATCACTACAAATCCTTGCATCCAAATGACAAAAGCATTTGATACTGACAGAGAAGGCATGCGATATGTGCACACAGAACTCAACAGCAATCCCTATTGACATTATGAGGTTCACAACAGAGACAGCATTCAGTTGGATATCCAGAATTGCCATTACACCCTGCAGAATTACCATCAAGAAAATTTATTTTTATCCTTTTTCTTTGGAAAAATTTGTTATAATTTACCAGGCATAATAAAGATAGAAAAACAATGCCCGTGTGAACAATAAGATTGGTGCAAATGCGCAAGGTGCAGTGTCAAGACGGAGTATATACCATGAGATCCACAACAATCATGGCAAGAACAACAACAATGATTGCTGAACTCCATAAACTGCATTAATAGGCAAGGCATAAGATATCAAGCATAGTGTTAAATTCAACGAAGATTTTGTACCCCTCCCATGAAGGCAAAAATACATCTCAACAATGTGTTAAAAGGGAAGACAATAAAGGCAAACCTGGAGGTAATAACAACACAGACGATAAATACAGCACCTGTCAAATTGGGAAGTTAGATACCTAATAATTACCAATATAATATGTCCAATAGAATGGAAGAGTACAAAAACAGAACATAGTTTTCTAAATGATGTTAGACACAATTAAAGGTAATAGGTTACGTGCAACAGACCACTAGGTTAACATCTAATATCTGGAATTGGATAAATGAACAGCAAGGCCCAGCCAAAAAGGTATCATCTTCAATCAGAATACTGCTTACAGATTCTCAATTCATAAAAGTCACATAGACATTTAAAAACTTGCATAGCCATAATCAGTTATGCTTTGATTAAAGGCCATGTTTGTTTGCACACACAGGATTAGCAGTGATAAATAATACCTGGGATTATGGTTGGAATACATATACAATAGGATTAAATTTTTAATGTGATTATTAATAGGGTTAATTACAAGATCACCCCATTGAACTATAACCTAGTATCACTTTGCCCCCCTCAACTGAAAAACGTTATACATTGACCAACTATTAATTTGTAACAATGTGCCCATTTTCCTTACACTAATATTTGCAATTTTAACGGAATTTAGTCAACTAACATGGATATGAGGCAAAAATAAACATGTTTCATACTAAAATAGATATTACATAATTTTATTAAAATAAAAAAAACTCATATAAAAAACTATAAGCATTTTAGTTTCATAATTTCAATAAACATCTTAGAATATTTTTGTCAATTAAAATCTTATAACATGATTTTTTTTTTTTTAATAGAAGTTTATGTATGAGCATTTTAGTCCCTAATATTTTTCTCTTTTACCACAAGTGCACATTATTTGAATAAATTTCATTAAAATCATAACTATCAGTGCGAGAAAGGGGCACATTGTTATAAATTGATAGTTTAGGTAGTCAATATGTAATAGTTTTTAGTGGAAGGGGGTAAAGTAGTTTAGGGGTGATCCTGTAAGTAACCCTTATAAATAATACATTTGTTTAGGGTGGGATAAGAAATGGGACAAGAGAAGGGTGGTAAAGTAGTTTAAGGGGTCAATGTGTAACATTTTTTAGTTTCTTTTTTGGTTTTTGGGTGGGTTGGGGGGGGGGGGGGGAGTAAAGTAGTTCAGTGGTGATCCTGCAAGTAACTCTTATTAATAATACATTTGATTAGGCTGGGATAAGAAATGGGAAAAGAGAAGAGGAATACTTTTGGCAATTGGATTACAATTAAAAAAATTTTAGTGTCTTGAAAGGAAAAGCTTGTCTAATGCGTATTTAAAAGTCTCATCCAGTTGTCACTAGTTCGTGGGCTAAATTTCTACTACACATCAACTTTGAAAGAAATCTGAAATCAAATTGTGATTCTATAACCAAAAAATTCCTAAAACAATATGATTGAAATCAGTGGCGGAGCCAAAAATTTTTTTAGGTGTGGCGTAAAATTTTTTCTAGTGGTCTAAATAAAATTTTTTCTGTGTGGAATTTTTCCTAGGTGTGGCGTAAAATTTTTCTGAGAGTTCTAAATAAAAATTTTCCTAAATGTGAAATTTTCTTTAAGTATATATATACTGGTAAAATAATTTTTTTTTTCTAAAATTTCAGGTGTGGCGGCCACCCACCCTCCGCTAGGTGTGGCTCTGCCCCTGATTGAAATAATTGAAGTGTCATGAAAAAGAAAACTAGTCAAACTCACAATCTAGGGTCCTATTCGATTGTTGCTCGTTCTCACAAGTCACTTGCCCAAATCTTTCTGAAGGCGAAGTTTGAAGGAAATCTGAGGTTCAAACCTCAAAACAACTCAATTAAAAATGTCTGGAAAGGAAAATTTATTTCACTCACAATTCTAGGCAAAAAAAAAAAAAAAAAGTACCATTTTCAATCAAAGTACTGGTAATGTATTATAACGTGATAAAACTTGCACATATATACAGACAAAAATTTCAATTATGTTTCGCAGAAAAAAGAATTAATGCTGTGCTTGTGTGCACTCGAGGAAGTAGGTGGATAAGTATACCTGGGATTATGGGTGGGATTGCATATACCACGGGATTAAATCTTTGAATTGGATTATCAGTACATATTTTCGGCCAGGAATACTTAGCTGGTGCCCAGAGAGAGAGAGAGAGAGAGAGCAGACAGTAAGAAGGGGATTTTTTTTTTTTTTTTGGGTAATTGTAAGAAGGAGATTTGAGGGGCCTGCAGGACTAGACATCCAACCCCACCCCCAAATTCTCTAAACAAGCACAGCGTAGGAGTTTTTGTTTTGTACCAACCCACCCCAAAGGAGAGGGGGAGAAAAAAAGGTTACTGTACAACCTTAACTAGTGGTTTTCAATTGTTCAACAGCATTTGTAAGTGTAGAAAGAGCATAATATATTACAACAGATGATTCCATGCAGAGATCACAACATGCAATGCGTGAAATAGATAATTTGATGTTCCTAATGGAGGCTTCTAACCACCAAAAGATGAGTTGATCGCAGCACAGGCAAACCATTTCAAACAGAAATGGCAGCAAAATAATAATAATGAAAAGCACTGGGACAATAACATCACACAATAAGAAACTCTTTGGAGTGAAAGGAGTTTACATTATACATGACTGTGAAGTAAGAGTTTGAATACCCACCAAGTGCTATAGCAATATTCATCATAGCTGTCCCCCATATATCCAGATATTGTTCAAAAAAAATATAGAACACCGAATATGGAAAGATATGGATCTGCATCAGGTTTGTAGAGTCAGTGCTAAAGATACAACTTCATGACTTGTCCTAGAATAAGATGTTAAATACATAAGAATACTGTCTGCCTATGTCAGATTTCAATGACAACACTATCTATCCCCTTGACCAATAAGTGCTCAAAGGAGTAGAGACTAAGCAAAAAATAATTTTAGGGATAAAGGTCCGGAAGAGGTCCTTCCTGACTGAGCTTCAATAATGTCCGAAGTGGTCACAAACTAGAAATAGAAACAATTGACCAGTACATTAAAAAAAGGACAAAGTAATCAGGTCTCGACCCTATGACATTTAAGAAAACAGTAACTGTAATCATATAAGTTTGATTGTTTATTGACTCTATCCTTTGGCACTCCCACTTAACCACGTTTATTGAATTTGTATTAATAAAATAAATAATATCTAAATGACAAGACTATTAATGGAAAACCATAAGAAAATCTAAATGAATAGGCTATGGATAGGTCAACCAAATGCAGAGAGCAAGTTTATACTTCAAATAACTTCTGTGCATATATTGATCATAAATACATTACCACAGAAACTTAAGGATAAAAACCACAATAAAAGTAGCTGAGATAACTCCAAACAAGAATGAAGGATAGGAACCTTGTTGTCGAAGATCAGAAGAGCTTAGTAAATTAAAAATTCTTCTCTTAAAAAAAAAAGATATTACAGGCCGTCGGTGAGACTAATCCCATAGAGCCCCTAAAATTAATTAAAGCATTTGTTGGGCTTTAAAGAATAGAAAAGCCTGCAAGTTGCTAAGTTCATGGGTTGATGAAAACTTCACCAATCTGCCAAGTACATGGGCTAATTCAACAGGCAAAGCTGTCCATAAATTACTCAGTTTATTAAAAGTTAGGAGGATTGCTGTTTCATCGCATTTTGGAATATTAGCTCAGATGTATATATTATTGATGAAGAAAATGTAATTAATGTTGTACACATGAGAGGAGGGCTTATTCTTAAGAAAATGTCTTGTGCCATTATTGGGTAATGGCTCCAGAATGGATATCAATCAAAAACCATGCTTCCAAGAAAATAGTACACTTGCCTCCACACAATGCATGATTAATGAAGCTTTATCCACAATTGAACAAAAAATAAGTCAAAGCATTTTTTTGAAGTTCCATAGGGGCAAGAATTCCAAAAAGGAGGAAAGCTTGGAGGATGGTTGACTTGGGGATAGAAACAAACTGAAGATCTATCTAGGACATTAAATTTTTTTTCCATAGATTAAGGAGTGCTTTTTTGACCAAGTCATTAGTTAGTTCTTCGTTTCAAGATATGCTATCCAAGCTAGGCCTGTTTGATGCTCCAGCTTTAGGGGGAGTGTTAAATTACTTTTGAGTGGGTATTTTTGTATTTTAAGCACATGTAAGTAGATGCCCTAATTTTTTATACTTATAAATACTAAGTATAGATAAAAGGCTAATTACTTTTCAGTAATCATTAATTCAATTATCAATTTTTTCCTACTTCTCTGTTCTGTATCTTCAACTTATTCATTGAACATCTCAGCTAATTTGCTAAGAAACTTCTGATACTAATAATAGATTCCACATGATAAGGCAAGAGACAATCCACTAAATGAAAAGCACACCAGTTATGAAAATCATTATATGGTCCAACCACCAAAATAGCATCTTTGGCTACTGCTGATTTATCACTTTTTATGTTTTGTAGGCATAATCGCACATGTTCTAATTGTACAAGGAAAAAAAACAACTGTGTACAGTAGTCACAGAAGTCCTTTCACTAAAAGCAAACACCCCAATATTCATGCAACTATTAACAGCAAAATATTTTCAAGGACAACACTACAACATAAATTTGCGAACCTTTAAAGAATCAGAAATCCTTGAGCTGAACTCCCGTGCAGCACGCAGTGAATTAACATAATCAACCTGTCAAAAAGGACAAGCAGATCAACGCAGAAATATTCTGGCAGTGCAGTTAAGAAAATTATCAGAAACATCAAGCCCTGAAAAGATCTTTCCATACTTGCTTCCTTAGTGGTGTGTGATATGTACGAAACTCAGCTGCTCTTATGATCCCACTCTCATAGCCTGATAAAAAGGTAAAAGCAATTAATTTTTTTTTTTTGGTAACTAAAAGCAATTAAAATTTCTGTCAATGATACCAAGCCGAAATGGAAGTTTTGATGCATTTAACCACCATATCACCCCTAATGTGGTGCATTTCATCGGTCTGATTTCATTATGATATGATAATGATATACATGCATAAGCAGCAATACAGACCGTTCAGATCCACACTGCTTGTGTAAGCCCCGTGGCCACCCTTTGCACAGTCAGCAGAAGGCAGCGAGTTAAGGAACCATGGAAGCTTCTCCCTGAATTGTGCCATAGATGGACGACCATTGTCCAAATCTGAGTGACGAAAGCACTAGAGGAATTGCAAAATGTTAGTTTTGGATAATTCTTTGCATGTTTAATAAGCAGTAGTGATTCAACCGCAGGATTGACCATGTGTAAGTACATCCGGCCCTTCAAACTATTGTCGGGTGTAATTAAACAATGGAATGTTGAAAACACACAAAGCAGAAGGAACTTACAGTTGTACAATCTTTGCAAATGCCATCCAAGTCACAAAAACCTTCATCAGGTGAACAGCAAGGAGGCTAAAAAAGAAAATGATACATCATACTTGAGTAAAGACAAACAAAAATTCATTTTGTCAGGAAAAATTCGAAAACATCAAATAAAGGGCTCACATAATAATGCTTGCCATACCAGCTGGTCCTTCAAGAACCTCAGCACATGAACCCCTCAAAAATGATTATGTGGAATGATGACATAAAACCCTTTTTTTTTGGGGGGGGGGGGGGGGCAAGACATGGGACC
>JAVXUM010000036.1:30683266-30694654 GCA_035590655.1 Pouteria glomerata
CCCAACTCCCCCCCCCCCCCCAAAAAAAAAAAAAAAAACTCCTCTAACTCTCACCTTGCTCGCCTTTAGTGATCCTACCACTGATGACGCCAACATTGTTGCCAGAGCCTCCAATTTTGGGCTTCACCATCCACTAAAGGCATTGAGGGAGAGAGGATGTAGACTGCCCCTTGATTTAACAAAAATAATAATCTTGAATTTATATTTTATGTAATCCTACAAAGACCACAATTTGGCCAAGAAATCCAAACCCACACACTAACTCCCTTTGAAAGACAAAGATACTGTCTTAGCTAGGACTGGATTGAGAAGTAAACTTAGGAGTTTGATTTACCAACACTAATTAGTTGACTAATGTATTGCGCTCAGAAGCAAAAAGAGAAAAGGAGAGACTGACCATGATGCAAAGAAAAAATCACCTAAAACTAGTCTAAAGACAATATTGTATGATAATGCATATGGATAAAATGATAGAAAGGAATGAAGTTACTTCATTGTGACGAACCAACCAAAAGCAAGAAAAAAAACATATTATAAGATTTTAGTACTCCAACCTGTTTCTAGATGTTCAATCCATGAAGTTTTGCACTTCCAGAATAAGAAAGAGATGCTATGCTGTGATGAAAATTTGATTGCATTAATTTTGCTAGTGTTTTTTTTTTCTCCCCCTCTTCCCATTACTTTTTCATAGAATCAGTTTTAAATCCATATACATATATACGATGAGAAGTGACTATAAATATTAAGACCAAACATTTTTAATAGCCGAAACTTCAAATAATGGCAGGCATAAAGAACACCAAAAGAAATCAAATTTATCATTGATAAATCATATAGTACACGACATACAATGTTTCTACATTTCTACAATTCACTTTGTCATTTACACATAATCATGATTTCTTGCAGATCTAAAAAACCTGATATGTAATGAATAGTTTCCTAGTATGGTAGATTCCAACAATATACTAAATCACCATAAATAAATGTTTTAACTTACATCTACAGCAGCATAGCACTTAAATGATCAAGCCACACGGAGTAAGATTTATTTGAATGGAGGTTTGTCACTTGTTCCAACAAAATTCTTAAATTTATTATTAAGATGTTAGTGTGAAACATATTTTATTGTCTAGGGAATTAAAATCTTAGAATGCAAGGAAAAAATTTGCTCCAGGAGCCTCCAGGCCAACTGGCTTAAAGGAAAAGTGGCCATCTAAGAAAAACCCAATAGAGGTCCTTTTCCCTTTTCAAAGCTTGGTATGAAGGGGACTAAAATAAGTCATGACTTTCAAATTCTACAAATCACAAAAAATAAAGCAGTTTGTTTTAGCTTAACAGAAACTAAAGCATGCCATATATAATATGCACGGAAAACAAAATGACATCTAGAAATATAATTATTTAAAAGCATGAAGGAAAAACTTTTTAGTTAAAAAAAAAAAATTATATGCCCTCTATTAGTTTGGTAGGCATATGTGGAAAGGAAAACTACACACCCCCCACAACACAAACACACACACACACACACACACAGAGGCACTGTCACACAGACACTTGTATCGCCCTAGTGTAGATGCATCCACTAGATACAACAAAGGGTAAGGGTATGTGTCCAACCTGTATAGCCAAAGGGTAATGCCATACAAATTAGACACATGGATTCTTCATGCTTCTTTTTTTTTTTTTAAACATAATTTTTGAAGAACATACCCATGTTTGATAGTGAAAAAAAAATATTTAACTTTTCACATGGATGGAAGATAAAAATTATATCTTTCCTCAAAATTCCATTTAATTAAAGTGCAACCCAAATCAAGCTTTACTGCTAAAGAAAAACATCTATATAATTACTAAGTGCACTTAGACTTACATCTTTAGATGGAAATCCCTCAATGGTGGGGTTCATCCTTGAATTGACTGCTTCAAGCTTCATTGACAAGAACTATAGTATCCAGGTAATGGAAAAGTTATTAAAAAATAAAAAATCAAAGAGTCAGCTGGTACACTGGGAGCAATGGTATTTTCATGGTATGACAATTAACATTTAGGTTAAATCCAATTACCTCAACCTGACACTGTAGCGATTGAATGTAATTAATTATCTCATCAAGGACAAGTGCTTTCCCAATAACCTGATCAAATGAAAATAAATGCCATGACACAATTACATTTAGAACTAAGGTAATTTTGACAGATGGTTTTCTATGTTCTGTTTAGAGTTTTTAAGGATATATCCAATTTCTCCAACCATATAATGGTAATGTCAAAATGGGGAGGATCTTGTGGCTAAGTTACATGGATGATAACATTGTTAGAAGTACCATAAAATCAACAAAACATATCCCCTACCTTATTACATCCAGGAACCAAGTCTTGCAGAATCTTCATTCTCTCACTGATCTTTTCTCTCCTAGCCTGACAAATGACAGATGTCAGTCTACAACTTATCTCCAAATTCAATGGATAAGTTGAACAAATTCGAATTGCAAGTCCAAGAGGTTCGAAGAGTTTACTCTCTCTGCAAGACTGTGGCTATCAGTAGCTTGACCCCTTCTAGCTCTGACATGGATATAATCTTGCTTGGGGGGCTCAGAAAGTTTTGTGATTTGTTCAACAGGCTTGTTCCCTGGCCCTGAATTCGCTTCAGCTGCAGATCTTGTGCGACCATTATCATCTCTTGATCCAGATACTTTCATTCGTTTACCGTTTGAATTGTTCTGCCAAAAAAAAAAAAAAGAGAAGAGAACTAATTCAGAGATAACTCCATTGTTCCTAAAACTAATTTAGAGGTGAAAATACCCAATTCTTGAAAAAATAAATTATGGGAGTAAGTTTTTACCGAGGTATTCCCAGATGGAAAGCTAAAAAGAACAGAAAAAAAATTACCAGTAAAATAAAAATTCCAGTACGACATTTTAATTTCTGAGTTGATAAAGAACCAAGTAGGCAAACAATCTAATAATTAAATTTAGCAAAAATAGTCTGAATAATATTTGATCCCATGCAGAATACAATCATAAAAGTTCATTTTTGCAGAAGTTTATGAATAATATTTGTTCCTAACAAATATGGCACTTAACACAAAAATAAAATAAAAAGAAGGCCAATCAAATTTACAAAGAAGCACAACCAAGAAAGCACAACATATATTAGCAAGAAAACAATAGGAGAACACCCTCAAAATTAGCAAATTAATGTTAACTTATATATGAGCTACAAATCTTGAATTTACAAGACAAATCTCAACAGTACCAATCACCATAAAAAGATAGTCATAAAAATTTAACAAAAATAACGCAATAAAAGAACAAATGTTTTATTTACTAAAAAACAGATCAATGACCAAGATAAACAAAACAAATAAATAAATAAAACTCAATAAATCGAATTACCTTAAAACAGAAGAACATAAAATTTCAACAAATGAAGCAATAACTAAACTTTGGGAATGCACCAGAGGTGCCCACCCATCCAGAGAGCAGTGAAACAAGGAACAAAGTGAATTACCAAGTCATTGCCACTACTGGTAGACACGAGCTTCGACGACTCATCCTCCGAATTTGCGTCCCTTCGCTTCCTCCCGCTCCCACCGCGGCTGCCGCTCTGATCCGTAACCGTAGATTCATCCACAGACACGTCACGATTGGAGGTCACATCTCCGAAACCGCTCAAGTTACTCATCCTCAACCCCAGACCTCCTCCACCGCCGACCCCGCCGCTTCCATTGATCGGAAGCGGCCAAATCTCAGCCAAGCTGTACGACGAAGGGTTAGCCGCCGAGAAGGAAGCTTCGTTGACAATAGGAGGATCCATTTCACGAACAAATCATTCAATATTTCAAACAAACACACATATATAACTATTGTTTATGTATATATGAGTGTGTACGAATATTTGCGTGTGAATTGGAGCTGAATTAGACGTAATGGAAACATGGAATTGAAACCCTAGACTTTCTGGTTCTGATAGAGTGAGGGGTTAAGTGTGTGAGAGCTGGGGGTTATTTAATAAGTAGATAGAGAGAAAGATGGCAAGCAATTTCTGCAAGTACAGTTTGAAAGCGAAGTTCAGAGAGAGAGAGAGAGAGAGAAGCGGTAATCTGAAAGCAAGCTCGGAGAGAGGGGGTGAGCCATGTGGGGGAAGAGGTGTTGATGGGGGGCGCAGTGCACTCGCTGCGCATGATATCACTCGAGACAGGAACAGCGAGAGTGGTGCTCTAGTCCGAATGTCTAAATCAGACGCATTCGCTGGCGTACAGAAATATTTTGTACTCGCTTCACCGAGCTCCACTTATTCTTTGCAGTGTTATGTAAATGACGGAAATAGACATCACCGTGATATGTAGGGCAAGTACAATATTTTCTTGGTCTCTCAGCGCGTAAGGTATATGACCTTTACTACTTCCTCTGGTTTTATCTGGGATCTCGCGCCTAACTAATCCGCAGCTTTGTTCATGCATGCATTGAAGGTGGAGCTCCAGACCCGGATCCAGATGAACAACCATTAAGGGTTAGCCGAGCCTTTTACCCCATACAAAAATCGCTCCAAACTTAAAAGCCTTGCCTTGCGAAGAAAAAAAAGTTAATTATTCTGTATTTAGAAAGTGAAAAAAATTAATTTTTTATTAAATAATTTTTTTTATTAATTTAATAATTTTATCTTTTATAATTTAAAAAAATTTTAAAATATGAGAGGATAAATTTTATAATTTAAAAAAAAAAGATAAAAAAGTTAAGTAGCTGGTAATTAAGTATCTCTGCTCTTTCCAAACAGAGCCTAATTTTCTACGGGAGTGCACAAAATCCAACTCGAGCCAAAAATCGAATCCAAAATTTCAATTTTTGGTTAATTTATTTTGATTATTTAGTTTTTACTTTGATTTTGGTTTTTTTTTTTTAATTTAAACTAAAATTTAGTTTGATTCTAATTCTTATACATGAAGAGCTGAAACAATAAAAAATTAAATATAAATATAAATATATATAATAATTTCGTACAAAAATAAATTAGAAATTATATACTTATATATATAATATGATTTTATTATTTATTAAAAATAAAATTAAAAATATATTTATATATAAATAAAATTTCAATTAATTTAGTTCTTGATAATTTGGTTCTAGGTTCGAGCTCCATATTTTTTTAGAGAATCAATAAAATTAGGGTATTTTAGTTTTATATCATCCATTAGGCTTAATCCAGACTTAATTTATGATTTGAGTCCCTTTCATTGGTAGATCTATCCTAATCATACAAATATGTTAATTTAAAAAATAAAACAAAATTTTTCTAAAAAGAAAAAATTTTATAACATAGGCTTTTTTCAGAGAAAAATTTTCAAGTTGATTAAAAAAAAATAGGGATAACAAACGTAATAAATAATTTATTAATATTTATAAAAATATAAAATATGAGACAAAATCTAAATACTAATAAATATATAAATATTTATAAAAATAAATATATAAAACATGCAAAAATCGATTTTTAATGGAACCCGGTTCAAAGGTTCAACCGGTTGAACCCCGGTCGAACCGGTCTTTGACCAATTTTGACCGGTTCTTATTCAATGCATTTAAACCGGGCATAACCGGATCGGTTCGGTGACCGGTTGGCGGTTGGACCGGTCGAACCGGCCGGTCCGGTCCGGTTTTCTAAACATTGGACAAAAGTGCTTCGGAAGGCACTGGCTCCCTTCTTACTGACAGTACAACTACGTGCTGGCACTCAATTAGTAGACATTTTTTTCTATGATTTAATTTATGGACACCCACAGTTCAACACTTGCAACCTTTCAGTATAAATTTATCTTTATTTGCCAGCATGCAACTGGTTGTCAGCATCATAGCAGCAGAGATGACAGAACATTTTTTTAACTTCTAAAACCACAAACTAGAATAGATTGGATGGTAGTTAGAGTTGCACTTACTCTTCCAGCGATTGTAATCAGTTTCACTTTTTTCTTTTTTGAAAAAAGAAAAAAATATTATAATAAAGGGATTGCGGCCTTTCCCAGTAACATGGTGCCCTTGTGCTGTGCAACTATGCTCGACAGGACAATTCTTACCAGTTAACTGTTTTGGCAACTTGCCTAAATTTCTCACACAACAAAGTATCGTGTAAAACTGTGCTTCATCCCATCAAGTTTCAAGTCTGTCCACATTGGATGTGGATCCTAAAAACGCTGATGGGGTACACCTCACACAGGTACAAACTTTAATAAGTGTTCAATAATGCTATGTTTGGAACATGGATTTGTGGAGTAAAAAGAGAAGTGAGGAAAAATGGTAAGGAAGCAAAATAATGTGAAGAAGTCAATTTCATTGAATTTTTGGGGTTGAATTAGAAAAATTAGAAGATAATTAACAGATATTTTTCAAAAACTTTTATTTTTTACTTAGTTAAGTAAAATAAAATAACACAAATTACTTAATTTATTTTTCTTTCACCTTTCTTTTCCATCCACAAATCCATGTTCCAAACATAGCCAAGTGTCCACCTCCTATAACTCCAATTTAATCCATTTTGTTGGTGGTTGACCAAGTAAGAAACTGTCTCTACTCCCCATTGAGCTTTGCTCTTCCGCATAATCTTAAACCTAGTTAAATAAAACAAATGAAAAAAGCCAGCCAAAATTACCTCAATATACCAAGCCAGCAATCCAGGATTCCTCTGATGACCTACAACTAATGCAGAAGTTCCAAACAGCATAAATGGAAAGATGAAATGTAGGTATAGATATCAGCAAGGCAATGGAAAAGAAAGTTAAAGCTTAGAAGTACCTTCAACAGATTCCAGGGGAGATGAAGGGATTTTTAAGCATGGAAAACAGTCAACCCTGTTACCCTCAGCTCTTAAGAAGTCAAAAACTATCAAGGCAACGAAAGCCGTAACTTGCAGAAGGAAGTCCAATAAAACAGCCAAAGCTATAGGAACATACAAAAAGGGGTCTGTCATCACACAGTTGTTTTCAAATCCATTAGGACTTTAAATATATTTATATATATATATTCTCACCAGCGAACATGGAGAAGACACGACATGCCGGCATAGAAATGAAACTGCCAACTGCAAATGCCAGAACTTCAGATAAACTAGCCAGTGTTATGGAAGGACCAACTTCAACGAGGGCATTGCTTATTCGTCCTTCTAAAGGCAATCGTCGTGGTTGTCGTTTCACAGCATGTACCAGTATACACATGTTATCCACTCCTACCTATAGAAATAGTGCTAAGAGTGTAAGAATTTATTTTCCCTCTCTCTAATGGTTAGTGTTGACCTACTCCAATGGCATTAAAAAAATTCAACTGATCCAAGGACAGAAAGTAAAAAACTTACAGCCAAAACCAAGAAAGGGATCACTTCCATAATGATTAGTGTTGACTTTACTCCAATGGCGCTAAATAATCCAACAGATCCAAGGACAGAAAGTATAACAATCACAATCCCTGAAAGCCCAAGTAAAAACTGCAATTCAAGCAGTTATACATGGAAATAGAGAAAAGTACAAAAAAGTTAAACATAGTTCAGAAGAGCCTTCAAGAATAATTGATGAGAAAAAGAAAAAAAATCCATAAGAAATAGGATAATAGACAACTAAATGGGAGTTCATGCAGTCAGGAGGTGGCTTTAATTTCATTTATATTATCATCACTTGTGAAAAGGACTAACAATGCAAGTTCATGGAAGTTAACAGATCACTTATGCAGAATATCGGCACACAACATCGAGAGTCAAGACATAAACTAAAATAGGAGTCCAGTGGAAGTTAGCTAGTTAAGTAAATCACTAGGAACGGTGAATGTAGGAATTCTGGTTAGGCTTGCTCCAATCAGTCTTCTGCCTGTTTGGGTAAAGGTTAATGCCTTTATGTGTCAACAGCCACTGAATGTGATTACTCTATATCTTTTTTTAGCTTTTGAACATTATTTTCCCCATAATATGTTCTCCTTGTTTTTCCACATTAGGCAGTACAAAAGAGGCATGAAGAAATCAATAGTCAGATACCAGCAAGGTACAACCCCAGGAGACATTAAATGAAAAATAAAAATATCAGACCTTGAGAATGTAGGCAAAATGTAAACCATTCAAGTATAAAAACTTCTATAAAATTAAGATCAAGAAACTATGAAAATGCCTCTGTGATAGTTTTCAGAATAACTTAGTGTATACTAATTCTAGGTTCCAACAATCAGTTTGATTGAACTTGAACTTCCATATAACATTCTGAAAGAAAAAAAAAAAACAATCATCAGTTCAGAATAAACCTGGACTTTCATATAACAAAGGTTTTAAAGCATCCAACTTAAAACCAATTGACAAAGAATGGAGAGCCTAAAGATCTTGATCTTATACCAATTTTGGAGGTACTACCATATTGATATGGGATATATTCCAAAGGTATTAAAGCATTTAACAAACTTGGACTTTCATATAACAAAGGTATTAAAGCATCCAACTTAAAACTAATTGACAAAGAATGGGAAGCCCGTTAGGATCTTGATCTGATACTAATTTGGGAGGCACTACTCCAACACACCATTCACATGCGACACTTGCTTGCATGTGAAGAGGTTATGCAACAAGTGTGCACAACTGAGAATTTGAAAAGTGGAAGGGGATGAGTCATCTCAAACCCCAGTTTAATAACATATTAAAGCATCCAACTCAAAATCAATTGGTAACGGGTGGAAATGTCCATTTGGGATGCACTATCTTATACCAACAAAAAGCTACAAAGATGGGTTCGTGTCTTGACCATGTATTACATATTCTCAACTGACAGAGATCTGCCACAAGGTATTAAATATTTAAAAGAACTTTTAAGCAATTATATGTTCACATGAACCCAGTTGTACGAACACTTAACAATAATTAAACTCTTTCAGCATACAAGGAAATATGTATCTCATATACACAAGTGAATCCATACCTTGGAAGAAATGTAGAATGTAGAAAAATAAGGTGCATCTCCCAGAGTCACTGATATATAAGCAAACATTACAAGATAGCTTATCTGAAAAGAAGTCGGGCAAAAAGAGTAAAGATAAATTGTCAGAAGCAATTTGAGTCGTAAGTGCTAAATTATTTGCAAATTAAAACAATTTATGTAATTAGTTCCAATAGCAAGTCCACAGAAAAGAGGAACTTCAACCAATATTTCTTCAATGAGCCAAAAATAAAAAGGGTTAAATTTCCTCTTTTAGGAAACTTAAGATCAATCAACAGAAAAAATATACAATCACCATTATTTTTGTGACTTACTAATATGGTCACGACATCTGCAGTACTTTCTCTTTTCAATTCTTCCTCAATTGAGCTCTCAGATGAAAATGAAAGAGTGAGATTCTTGGACTGCACCATTGGCAGCAGCTCATCCTGCCATTATAATTTGTTCATTATGATGCACATCTAGGCATCCAAACTATTTTCATAGTGATTAATTGAATTATATATATATAGAGAGAGAGAGAGAGGGAGAAGTATTATATTTTACAGAAAACAGCAACATGATGATGATGATGATGATGATATAACTGAAATAAAACCACATACATTGATGCAAAAATAATGATCAGAATTAAGAATCAATTTTGTAACAATTTATCTCTTCACTTGTCAAAAAAAAAAAAAAAGAAATAAAAATACAAAATAAAATTAATGAAAACCTAAGAATGGAGAAGAATTGCAAGATGGTGAAATCAATATCCAGTGAAGCAGAATATTAACTATGCAAACTGAGTAAAATACAACACACAAATATCCAATGTTTGGTGTCCAAATGTTTGTTCCCTTGTGCCCAATGTACCAAAGCAAGGAATAAAATGGAGTTATTAAAATCCCACATGAATGGATATAATTAAAGATATCAATACTGTCTTTATGGTCAAATATGTAAACCCTTTTTGCTCATCAATATTAAGCACATAACAGAAAATTGGATTTCATCAACTAGTAAGAAGTCCAGAATAACCCACAACCTCCTCAAGGCACAATGTTTCATCCAAAGACCAAAAGATCACTTTTTTTCCCATGAAATGGTGAAATGGGCTCTGTTCGGTGTTCGCTTAAAAAATTGGTCTAAAACATTTTTTGAGGAAGTGTTCTAAAAGCTAACTTATAATTCAAAAAAAGCATTTGGTGATTATATTTAAAATTGAGTTTGAAAAGAGAAATAACAAAACATATATATATATATATATAGAAAAGCAAATATATATATATATAAACAACATAGTGGAATGTAAAAGAAAAAAACACTATTTTGGTCTCAAAACCACCATAAGCATATGTTAAATTGACTCATAAATCTGGTTTCTTTTGTCCAGGTTTCTAGAAAATGAAGCTAAAAATAAAGCTACCAAACACAACTCGAAAAAAATGAAACCATAAAACTAAAAATAAAACCAAATAGGGCATTCTCAATTTCTTGAGAGACCAAAACATAACATTTTCGAAATGATAATTCTAATATTTTTATCGAGACACGTTAAAACACACCACAATATATCATGCACAGTCTCGTGCACGAAGGGTTCCAGCCTATGTGAGGTTTGCAGAGGGGTCAACATATGTAACCTTACCCCTAGAGATGCATGTTGGGTGGACTTAACCCAAAAATCCGAGGCCAACTTGAAAAAGAATAGTTTTAGGGCAATTTTTATATAGGACTGAATTGAGTACGAGCCAAAAATCTAAAACATGAATTAATTTAAGCTGGGGGCTTAGGCATCTTATGGGGGCTACATGAAAAGCTCAGTGTCTAAACACACACAAACACACACACACACACAGAGTATGCGTATCCAATTATATAATATATGTATATATATAAAATTGTACTTATCTTAACTACTTGATCAAATGCATTTGAGCCATTAAATTCGAAGCACGTGGATTAAAAACCCTAAGGTGTCATTTGGTTTGCTTTCTGTTTTCTGTTTTATGTGTTTTATGTTTTAAAAATCCCAAAGCAAGGAAACAGAAAATACTATTTTTCTTATTTTGAGATTTTCCTTATTTTGGGTTGAAAACACTCAGAGAATCAATTTCGTTTCATGCCAGGGAGATCAACTATGGAGGCTATCTTCCTCATAAGGACCTCCTAAGGAGGTTAATAGAACAGTATAGAAAAGGTAAAAAAGATCTACATATGGTGTTCATTGATTTAGAGAAGGCTTATTATGATAGGGTTCCTAGGAAGATTCTTTGAGGAGTATTGGAAAAGAAAGGAGTGTATATCACATATATTGAGGCGATAAGGGACATGTATGATAGAGTTGGGATATCTATACGGACAGTTGGCGGATAGACTAAAGAGTTCCCTATTACGATTGGTTTACACCAAGGTTCAGCGTTAAGCCCGTATTTGTTTGTCCAAGT
>JAVXUM010000036.1:30705067-30716596 GCA_035590655.1 Pouteria glomerata
TTGTACATTCCAACTAATTTCTCCAGCATCATCACTCAAATTCAGAGTAGTAGGAGTGTGAGCCAATAGGATCATTAGGCATAATATACATCTCTCATTTGGGCAAAACACATTTGTCCTGTTCGCTAGGTTTTTCACTTTACTTGCATGATGTCATAGCATTCAAACTATTAGGTTACAGAAACAATATGACCTCTTTTATCATCTAGAACAAAATTATAATAAACCATTGAGGAGAATTGTCATCCACACCTAATATTTGGACCAATTATTATAGATGGTGAGGATCCTGGCAACACGATGATAACAGCACAAGCTGCATCAATTGCTTCCCTTGGTCTAGCTTTTAGGAATTTCTTAAAGATGTTCATTCCTTTTGTTCGCTCTTCTTCCCAATTGGTAGATCTACATACAAAGCCAGTAGTTCGTCCCTTCCTTCAAAGTCTCTTCCAAGTTGGCTATCTTTGATTTTTTTAGTTTTTCTTTAAGCTGTGACTGCTGTATTAGGTTTCAAACTTGCACTATAAATATAATGAGGGGGAGGAGGTAACTATTTTCTTCCAATCTCCTCTCTGTTTCTTTTCTAACTTCAGTTATTAATTTTATTTATCAAAAAAAAAAAAATGAACACAAAATTAACCATATAAATAATAGTATTGCATAGGATAAGAAAAAAGGAATATTTATCACAAAACAAAGATAAGAAGGAAAGGAAAAACAAAAAGCAGCAGTTTTAAAAAAAAAATTGTAATAACCTGTTCAATTCTGTAAAAAGGAGCTAGGTGGCTGTCAAAGAAGTGTTTCTCTTCTGCTGCCTTACTCCCATGACCTACCCACAGCTGAAATATTTTGCATATCAACAAAGTGACTAAATTTCACTATAAAAGCCTACGTCATTGTACAGAGAATTTGTGATTAAAGGCTAAGGTAAACATGAACGTTCAAATCCTAATAAGAAATGAGGGTAGTAACATGCAGATTCCCATCAGCATCAGTAGAACCATCATCAGTTCAAATAATATACAACAATCAACAGAAAACATGCCAACTGGATTGACTTTAAGATATCAGGATTCAGGACTTCGCATGTACTGTAACGTTAACTGTTGTGAAAGACACCAAAATAGTTCCAAAATTGTCAATTAGAAAAGGAACAAACTCAAGATAACCCCCTAACCAATAATCTAGCATAAATTATCTATTGATATGCAGTTTGAACAGGCAAGACTACTCCTGAAGCCAAGGGCGGCAGATCTAGGATTTTCACTAAGGAGGGGCACCAAGCATCCAATAAAAGGACAATGAGTTACGTCAGAGTTAAGAGTACGAGAGAACCAATATTGCTTTTAGAGAGAGAGAACATTATCATTGGATATTAAACAGGTGAATATACTTTTTATAGTTTAGTGGTTCAACTAACCTTTTTAACAGCACTTGAGATTTACTAGGGATATCCCTTACTACCCAAAAAAAATATAATTATTATTAAGTTTTACTATTTATAAAATTTATTATGTTATATGTTATATTTACTGATATTATACACAAAATTATTCAATAGTGTAGAGGGAGAATGCACTTTAATCCACAAAAAACATTTCGGTTTGATTCTTATAAACTCCTTATATGTTAAAAAATTTTGAATTAACCAAGGCCAAAATACCCCAATTTTGAATTAATTTAATTTTTTTAATAAAACTATAATTTCACGTTCAAAATCAAGGGGGGTTGCCTCCATTTGACTCCACCCTTGCCTGAAGCAAAATATGTCAATTCATAAATAAATATGATTAAGATATTCTTGTATTCTGATAACACAAAGAAGGCAACTATAGTTGAATCACTGCATACATTTAATGTATTAGCATGCTTCTCAGCCTTAACAAAATACCAAATAAGACAAAATTGGCTGTCAACTCAAAATTGTTATCATGCAGATGATTTTCATGCAAAAAGCTGAACCAAATGAAAGCATATCTTCAGCAAATAAGAGAAATATTACAGAAATAAAGTATTCTTGTGAGAATGAGATAGTAATAAATCAACTTAGAGTTAGTAGCTGATGCAGGAATCATGTTTAGCAGGGGCAAAGAATATCAATGTGGTGATCCTACTCTTACAACGAAAAAATGTAGAAACCGACTTCAATGATAAAGGAAGTCTGTCTGTCCCTGCTTAGCGATAATGTCAGGTAGTCCACATATTCAATGCAATAAAAAGGAGAGTTGAGGCTATTTAGCTGTAACAAGCACACTATACAAAGATGATCCACGAATTGGTATATAAAGAAAGTTGTAATAAGATGGTATGAAAGATCCCATCCACAAATACTACAATACCTTATCAGGCCGCGTCTCAACCTCAAAACGGGTTAGACCTAAACAAAGTATAAGAACAACTGCCAGTGATGAACACAGCACGAAAGTAGGATTCCTTGCAACCCATATCCCATATTTCCTGAACAAAGTACCAAAATGACGAATCGTCTACAGCCAAATAAAACGAAGGCCAACAAATATGATAAACATCGGGATGGGTATTTACCTGAAAAAACTTGATATGTAACCTTGAACAGTAGAAAGTTGAACCTCACTTGTCACTTGAGGGACCACCATTTCATGCACCTGATAATTACCAAAACAAAAGCAAAAAAGAAAACAATATATATGAGCATCACTCTCTCTCTCTTTGTGTGACTATGGGCGCTTGTGCGCTCTCATGCGTGTTGTTAGCATAAACACACACATGTATCAAAAACCCCTCACAATTTGCACAATGAAAGACAAACCTACAAAGGCATATATTAGAAATGTATAATTACCAAGGCACAAAAAATAAATCTTAACATATAATTTTGGTTAGGCCCCACCCAGTAGGAAAATGCTTGGTTTGATTATATAATTTTGGTTAGGAGAAATAGTATTATCTCCAAATATTGGAAAAATTATTATTTATATTACTATTTTATAATGTCACATGCTCCCTCCATGTAACCAAATTTACTTTTTTGACGAGGCTAAACACATGCAACTATTTACTATTTGGTTGCGGCAAGTTCTAAACTTAGATACTTTGTGTGCTCTGATGCCATATTAAATTATTAGCCACCATCTAACCTAAAAACTTGAGCTTTTATAAAGGGAATTATTTATATTACTATTTTATAATCTCAACAAAAAGCAATGCAGCAGCTAGTTAGAGTTATACACCCACTCACAATGTAATACATGTAAGATCAAAGAGAAGGGATGGACATGAACAATACATCTTCTTCATAAAAAGATCTATGCAAGTCATATTTGAAATACCTAGGTGCTCCAATCATGTAGAATACAAGGATAATAAAAAAACATGGAGAAAAATGAACAAGAAACAAAACAAACAAAAAATTCAAGGATACATATCACTAAAATATAGAGCATATAAGCAAGCACCTTCATGTCATCCTTCTGAACATCAATATTATTCATTTCACTTTCATTTGAATAATGCAAAAACGGTTCCAAGCTAGATGAAGATATTCTTCTCTCTTTTGTTCGATGAAACAAAGCCCATCCAAAAAGTGTAGAAACTAAAACGACATACAAGATTGCCAACGAAAAGTCAACGCACTTGACCTGCAACACCAACCAACAATCTTAAGCCCAAGCCAGTGAAATGTATTTTATGACATTATTCACATATGCTACCAATAGATAATTAATTTTACAAAGCCCATTCATTCATTTAGCATATAACCAAGACCAACTCATGAATCACTAGAATAGCCAACATATGTGGAAAATCTGTTTTCATCAACTCAAACCTTAAGAGACCCGATTCTGATGGAGCAAGGATCGTCTTTGTGGGGTGAAGGAGGTTCAAAATTTGAGCATGCAGAAGATGAAGGGCAATCTCCACAAGAGCATCCCAATGAAGTGTCACCACAAGAATAAAAAGACACGTTCATGAGTGTCATTCCAGATGATTCAGGATTCCTTGACCGAAAGTTAATAGCATAAGGTGAACCAGGCAAACCAAGCTCTGCTTGGTGACCAAGAAATGCAAACCATTCTGGAAAAAAATGAGAATAAAGTATTAGTACTCAGAGACATACACTTAATATTTAACAAACAAAATATCCATGTTGCACTTGAATGTAAACAGCTGCAAGTAACAAGCTCAAACTCAACAAAATATACAAGCTAAAACACTACAGTATATCACCTTAAGACCTTATTCTTTCTACTGTAAGGTTGCTGAGAACTATACATACATTTTTCTCTAATTATTATACAGTATTATCCGAACCAAGTAATTCAAAGTGTAACATTGATTAACAGTTAGGATTATGAGCAAAACAAAAATCCCTACTCCCTACTCAACATTTTCTCCTTCAGTGCTTACTCGCCTAAGAAAAATGCATAATAATTTTATTTATTTATATACATTTTTCTTTTTCTTTTTTTTGGGTGAAATTTGGAGACAAGGGGAAAAACAAAGTCAGGAGTTTGAAATGGTTCATTTTCCTAAAATATTTTAGGCATTCAACAAATCCCAAAAAGTACCAAAAAAATTCCTAGTGGGTTTGGGCAATCATAATTTATAAATTCAATAATTTTTTTATCACAATAAACCTCCCCAAGAGGGCATAATTGAACCACCCCTTAAGAGTAAACTCCAAGCCCATGAATCGTCTACAAGATCCACAGATCAGGTAAGTGGTAAGCCCAAGCATACGCCCCTGCTTGAGTGACACTCAAGAGGACATGCACCCAGTGGGACTTGAACCAAAAACTCATTGTGCCTTCACTTTTCACTCAGAACTTATTTCAAGCTCCACTGCCACCCAAGCTACAATTTGGAGTTATAAATTCAATAAACTCGGGCTGGACATATATAAAATTTTCAAATAAAACTATGAAAAATCCTATAACATCCCTCTCAACTTCCAAAAATTCAGACTTAGGTGCTAGGAAATGTATATTTTCCAAGTGGGTTGACGCTCACCAACCAAATTTCAATACCATGACTTAGTCAAAAAATATAATGATTACTAATGAGATATTGAGCTTGTTAAAAACACCAGGGACCACCCAATTAAAGAAAGCCACAGATGAGTAGCAACTCAGCACGATTAGCATCAAAACGCCAAAAATCCTAAGAGGCAATCTGAGTGCAACGGTGCCAATTTTTTCCAACGAGGTAGTCACCCTAACACTACTGGAATATAAATACAGGAGCAAACCCAGTCTAGAAGGCTTTTCTATTTCGTGTCTTTCTCAAACTCTATCCCTTCTTTTCCCTTCTCCCTTCAATATTCAAGCGCAAGCACGAATGAAGGTTCCCTTCAACATTCAAGCACAAACACAAATCAAGGTTCAACAATGCAAGCAATTTAGCATTGTAAAAAGATGAGAATGCAAAGGCATTCATAAACAACCCCAAAAACTATGAATCTAGTATTGGAAACTGGTTCCCATATTTTGCACTACCTTATTATTTAATTCCTACGAATTAAATAACAAGATAGTGCAAAAAATTTCTGCAAAAAAATTCTCCTTTGCAAATTTCATATGTATCCCAACTCCATTGACAACAGTTCCTATATAAGTCTTAATGCTAGATGCCACTTGTTATAATTTTGAGTGCACATATATGCGAGGGTGACAACACCCAGGGGGACGGGGAGGCATGAGAAAAAGAAGGCTACAAAATTAAACCAGGCATCACCTTTGAAATCCCGAGCACCTGCACCAACAAATTCTAATGCCTGTGTATTCATAGTTCCAAACTTTACATCTTTGCAGGAGTTATATAACCCTTCTCCAAAAGTATCGGTAATAAAATAGTCAATGTCACTGACAGTTTGGTTGCCATTAACCTGAAAAACAAAATATTAATTATAAAGGCATGAAAAGTTACGAATACATTAACTCTTAAGCAGTAACGCCGTACACAATGTAACATACTGACTTTGCATAATAGATGAAGCATATCCACAAAATTATGACACTCTCATGATCAGCAAACCATATATACAACCAGGAAATGCTACAAGCTCTAATGCCACTTTACTTCAATAGGCAAAAAATTATACCAAATGCACAATGCCACCATGGCATAAGGAAGTAGTCAGGAGTTATGAAAGCCCTAAAGTCACATTGCACCATTAATTCAATTTTCAAATAAAAGTACCATTAGCAAACCATATCAGAAATAATCTGCCCCCACAAGCCATCAATTACATCTTGATACGTTGGATATAGAAGTCACATTGATGAATAGACTCTGATTGGGAGAGCAAGAAAGCTCACAGAAAAGATTTAAGAAATTCCTCAAGCATGCTGGGCAGCTCAGGAGGAAAGGAATTGCCTGCAGTAATATGCAACTGTTATCAAATAAGCAAGTACTAGAAAGTCACATATAAATCATACAAGTGACATTCTCAACTAAACAGGATTGAAATGAGATCCTAATATGGAAACAATGAAGGAAAGGCAGAGAGAGACCCTGAGAAAGCTTAGCCCCTACCATGAATTACATACCATGAGGCTTAAAACCAAAAATGGTCTTGCGTACAAAAATCTTCATCAAACATCATAAATGCTATGGCAGATAGTGACATGAGATAGTTCATTGAAATAAATTCCAAACAAAATGTTTTCCTATTCTGCTCCATACAAATCAAACCAAGATATGGCATAATGGCACTAATCTACTTGCATTCTTTTCCCTTTTTAGGCATTATGAAAACCCAAGCTACCCTAAAACACGAAAGAAGCAAGTTCCAAAATTCCTTAAACTAAGAACAATGAATAATCATATAATCAATGGACTCCTCATCCCTCTTGCCCTCTAGCAAGGACAAATCTACTAACCCAAAGTCTCCAATGACATCAAGAAAAAATTTCATAGACCTTAGAGACAGCGTTGCAACAAAGCCTCTCTTCTAGATATTTGATGACATCAAAATCGCCACCCACACACCATGGCCTCTCTCATCTAAATGCAGCAAACGTTATTCCTGCCAAGAAAAAACCTTTGTCTCGATAACTAGCTCACCCATAAACCCCAGTAAAGACACAGCTAAAATTATTTGACAAGAATCTAAATAGACGCGAAACAATGAAAACCCCCAATTCATTGCCTTTCCAAGAAAATGTCTCCACTACCCCACATTACCAGTATCCCGCGCGTGCACCCTTTGCTGGAAAAGCTACCCGATACAGCCATCTCCCAAATGATAACCCTGCCACCACAACGTTATCAACCAAACCCTATTTTGTCTCCTAAAAAAACACACTATGTCAGGTTTTCATCACCTTAAAAGTAGTCTTAATACTAGCCTTCTGATCCACATCACCAATATCCCCCAAACGCACCCTCTGCTAGAAAAGCTACCCAATTCACGCATCTCCAAAACCATAACCTTCGCGCCTCAAGGTCATCAACCAAACCCCATTTGACTCTTGCAGACACACTGCATCGGGTTTCCAACACCTTAAAAGTGGTCCTTATGCTAGCCCTCTTATCTCCCTTGCAAATTCCATTTACATTCCAACATACAATGTTTTAAATTTATTTATAATTCAATAACACTATACCACTTTTCTAACTGCCTCCCTGACCACTTTTCTAACTGCCTCCCTGACTCCTTATGCCTCTTATTATCATAATCCACAAAACACTCAAGCATCTTTAGCGCTATCTTCCCCATAACAAGAAACACCCAGCATGCTCCTGAATGATTTGACCCTATGCAGAACCCATTTAAAAATTTTCACTCCATCATTTCCACTCCCCTAGCAAGTAGCAACAGAATTTTATTGTCATCAAAACAATTTTCATAGGGTGGTAAGCTTGCCAAGGGTCACTAATTCACAATATCAATCCCTGCAGCTTCACAAATAAAACCCATGTCTTGCGCTACAATCAAGCATTCCATAACAAGAGCACCAATAATCACTGCATTCCTATTGGCTACTACACCCCTCAACACAATCTCATAGACTATCTCTCCTGCACCAACCGATTATTACTTCTATATTGGACAATAAAAAGGCATAGGGACTACTAGCCTAAATCACCACATCTCAATATTTTATTTTATTTTTTTGTGATAAGTACCACATCTCAAAAAATTTAGGGGCTGTTTGGTGCACAAAAAAACTCTGAAAATTTCTAAAAATCTCTAAAAACCTCTGAAATTCTCTGTTACCTTTTTACACATTTGCACCTATTCTAACTTTAAAAAAAAAAGTCAATATCTCTCAAAAAAATTTGCATAACACGAGTTCGATTAGTGGAACAGCTGTAATTTTTTTTAATGTGATTATCGTCATCCTAGTTACCAAATAAGATTCATTGTCAATATTTTTTAACGAAATTTCAAAACTGTTCCGACAAGTTTACCGAGCCGTTCCAAACGAGTTTGACGCTGGATTTGAAAATGTCCACTATATATTTCAAACCCGTTCCGACGATGAAACTTTAGTCAACTAAACAAGTCCAAACGCCTCTTAAATTAATTAATTACCATGAAACTTTAGTCAACTAAACAAGAATGTAATTTTACGGCAATTTTCTCGCTGCCAATTGTCATGAAACGAATAATTAACAACTACTAGGAACCAGCATATTCTTGAAAATAATCATGTGTTAGCAGGAAGAAACCCATCACTTCCATGATATAATTCACCATGAAAGCAGGCCAACTTCAACATTCCCTAAGAAATAACCAATATGTATGGTTAAGAAAAACAATTCAAATGCATCAAATTAATTTCAACTCTAAGAAAACATGAATAAAAGAGAAGAAAATGTTCGTACTTGTTGAACTTGTGCCCGCAATGTCTCAAATTGAGCCTCTGTACAACAAACATTTCCGCTTATTGTTGGACACAAGCTTTGGATTCTTGCAGAAAACAACTCATCAGGCTGCAGACCATATTTAATCATGTCCCATCATGTATAAAATCGAAAACAGAACAAGCTGCAGATACAAGTGGTTGCATAACTAGACATGAGATATATCCTATTCACCTTAACAGTTGCGGAACCATAGGGACAATTCAAAACTTTCCCATCAGCTCGCTGCCTACAAATATCATACATGGCACAGTATTCTTCAGAATGTCTTTCCCTGATCAGATGATCAAGCATTGTGATTCAGCATCAACGCTCAGTGATCATCATCATAAGTCAATTGCCCAACTATTGCAGCAAAATAACAGCAAAGAAATCCAAAAACCAAAAACTGAACTGATAAACGGCAATATTATTGCCCTGTCTAAAGCTTTCCTAATAAATTTTACTCCTATGAAACATGAAAGTCGCCAGTTTCACAACAAATGTACCCATTTTAAGTAATGTTCCTGCCATAGTGTGACAGGGAGAAAACTAAGCCCAAGGAAAAGTGACAGGGGGGCTAGCTAATGTTCCTTTTGTGAGTTTAGGAGAGAAGAAAAGAAAACATTAGTTAGAATAGAAAAGAAAATAAAAGAAATGATAATATTTTCTCTTTATTTATTTGTTAGTTTAGAAAAACAAATAATAATTTTTTTCTTTTTATTTGTGAGTTGAAAAGAAATGGAACAAAAAGAAACTGTCTTGGATGGTTGTCAATTTATTTAACCCCAATATACGTTTGTACCTTTTTTTTATTTTTTTTTCTTATTCTTCAGTTTATGGGCAAATATTTCATTTTAAAATTTTTATTAATTAAATTTTCTCTTTTCTCCTCATTTCTTCCCACTTTTGGTAAGATGAAATTTTAAAATTTCAACAATCATTTTTCTTACCTTTAAATTATTTTTTTTCCTAGAAAATCTCACAAGTGATAAATTTTAAGATCTTTTCTTTTCTCTTCTTTTTCTTCCCATTTCACTCCGGCCTGTAACTGAAAAGGTCACCCCCAGCCCACACCCAAAGATCATGGGTTCTGAGTCATTCCAATCCCATTAGCCGAGTGGAGATAAGTAACAATGTTATTTTAGCACCTCTCTTCCGTGGAGTCCTCTCCTTCCATTAGCCGAGTGGAGGTTGTCCCTACCAAGGACTCTTCTGAGAGTAAAGAAAGTGGCAAGTGTGAGAACTGTTTTTTACTGATTTGATTAGCCAATGATGGTGGCAAGTATAGCATTAATGCTAGATGATATAAGCATTAAAATCTGTGATATTTTGGCCGCACGGTAACAAAGTTACAAAATAATCTTACCCGCTGGGGACAGAAGGAAATTGCAGATCGCCATTCTCTGTAGGGAGTAAAGAAGCGAATACAGACACCTACCAAAAAAAAAAACCCACAAAGAAGCGGCTGCCAGAGTAAGATATCATGAATGGTAAAATGAAACACAATTAAAGTTTTAAACAATTGAATCGCTGCTAATTTCGCTATAAGAAGGAACACGAAACTATAAAAAATAAAAAATAAATAAAATTAAAAAAAATTCCAAATAAATGTTCTCAAGAAACTTTAGACTTTGGAGAATAAAAAAAAAACGACTACTGCTATGAAGCGACATGATTTATATGTTTATGAGAAGTCCTCAAATTACAAAGCAAACATCAACTCTATATGTGGGTGTGTGAACATCTAAATACGAAGAAATCAACTGAAGGGCGATTGTAAGCCTAAAGAAGTAGTGAACTCTTGCCTGTAAGACCAGAAATGAAACGGAGAGAAGACGGAAACCACCGATCCGACGTCATTCCATTCACACTTGCCCATCCTTTAACCTCTCCTCCGTCGAAATTACTCCGGCGCTACCAACACTATAAAACTTCGCACACCAGAGAAGGGAACCCAGACACTTCCTGCTCAAAGTTCAAGCTTATCCTTTAATTTTTTTTTATTCCTTTCCAGAGAACCCATTACCAATTTCCAGAGAGACTAAATGGAGATGAAGAGATCTACTTCTCTACTTTTTATGCAGAAAGAAAGCTTCTGAGAGAGAGAGAGAGAGAGAGAGAGAGAGAGAGAATCTGTTACTGTTAATCGGGAGAGCAGAAAGGAATTGTAGAGAGAGAAAGTAACAGAGAAGAAAGCTTCAATGAGCGAAACAGAACTTAACAAGCAGCAGCGAGAGCAGGATCTCTGCTACCCCACGTCTGGAAGTGTGTGTACAATGTACTGTGCTCACACCACACAAATGTCCAAATAGCGTGCTATAAATGGACCCTGGGGAGGTGCAGTAGTACTGAAACGGTACGGTTTTACGTGTTTTTGGTTTGACCCATGCCCGGTTACATATGTATTAATGTGATTTTGAACGTATCATAGATTAATTTTTGAGAGAATTGGAGTTCGGTCACATTTTATCAAAATATAAGAATTAAAGTTATAGTGAAAAAACTTGTTTGTAAATAAGTCACACATGCAATAAAATAACAAAAAAGGACATCGGTCTTTTTTTTCGTAAGCCGATGGTTTTCCGCCACTTTCCATCTTCTTTACAATATCAATACAACCGTTTTGGTAACTGCTCGCGGAAAACCCTCGGCTCGTTGCATTACCTCCGAAGAAATCGTTGCATCTCTGCTCCAGCA
>JAVXUM010000036.1:30775442-30787631 GCA_035590655.1 Pouteria glomerata
CATTATTCACAAATTTGACCAGATCCAGTTCTATATTGATCTGTGCAGGTACAAAATATTATTTTTTATATACTATTTTTATTAAAACCATTGTAAATATATTAAATAACATATATTTACTGTAAATAAGTTTACATTAATTGCGCTCAAATTTGTTTAAATTCACTCATTTACTAAATTGATACCGTATAATATTTTTTTTTTTTAATTCAAAGTTGATTTATTTACCAAATGAACAGATATAAATCATGAATTTTCCCGTGAGCTAAGCAGTGACGAACCGCTCGGTTCATGCGGATGGAAGAGGCCAAAACCACGGTCGACCTTCTCACCGGCTAATCATCCAGCTGGTGTAGTGCTTTAATTACCTGTTTGCTTATGGGCAGGCTGGCTGGGGACTACTCTTTGTGTAGCCTGTTCTCTCATCATCATCATGATGGTCTCGGTGTGTTGCTTATTGCCATTCCCATTCCAATAGATATATATATATATCTATACAATTGACAGTTTATATATATATATATATATCCTCCTCCACATTTGGATGCTTCTTGGTCGATCTTGTACTGCTTTCTTGCTGTAAAATTTCACACGAATCTTCCTTATGCCTGCCCAACAGTACTACTAGCCACCCCATCTCTCTCCCAGCCTCCAATAATTTTGTCCATGCGTACGTAATGATGAATTTGACCATATTCATATATAAGGTCATGCCCTGACCTTAGGGGCCCCACTACTCCTGCCCTGGAACAACATGGAGGAGGTAAATCGCGGGATGTGCATCGGATGACCAGGGGTTGAGAGCTTACCACTTAACTAACAGTGCAGGCAAGCGCTCTCAAGGAGAATCGACCATATTCATATATATATATATATTTATATATGTGCGTGTAAAATCAATATCCAAAAGGTATTTAATTTGGGAAATGCTAGCTTCGGAATTGACCTTCTTTTTTTTTTTTTTTTTGGTTAGAAAAAAAATTTGGGAGAAGTGGTAAAATTATGACATAATCAATTTATAAATCTTTACAAATTTACAGTCTCAAAATTGATAAAAAATATAAAAAATTAGAAAAAAAAATAAAATTTTATGAAACTCTAAACGACCCTGTTGAGCTTTTATTCGGCTTTACGAGTGAGGTAACTAACTAGCTAGGGTGAAATTTGAGTGGACATCTGTCACTATTTTACCCATTTTCGGTTGGCTTCAACTTTACAGAAAAAAAGTTGATGGATCAACGTTACCTAAGTAGGAGAATTCTGACTGTTGCTCCCCTCTTCATGAGTTGAAAAAAAAAAAATCCCTTTCTTATTTTCTCCTATTGACTCGTAACCGCCAATCCCTTGCCCCATATATAATTTTCACAATGAAAAGTGGCTGACCAAGAATTATTCGGTCATGCATTGAAAAATAATTTTTATTTATTTATTATGATTTGTGATATTACATACTCTTCTTTATATCAAAATTATAGAAATCATCACGTGATATCATAATTATTTGAAATAATTTATATTTTCTTAAAGTAGTACTAACCAATTAAGGCTACGTTTGTAGTTCCCAAAAAAATAAAAAAATATTAACAGAAGTGATTGATGTGATATAAAATTGATATGTGACAAAAAAAAGATGCTTGGTATAATAAAAAGTGAGATAAAATGAGATAATTTATAAATTCGTAATTCGTGTAATAAGATAAAAAGTGAATAACTTTTAAAAAATTTCAGAATTTTTTAGCAAAACAAATACCCAAAATATGATTAAAAAATTTTAAAGACTTTTTAAATTTTTGAATTTTTTTAAATTTTTTTGAGATTCCAAAGGAACCCTAAATAAGGGACTAATCAGTTGAGTTCATTATCCAATTATTTCATTAATTTTATCTTCGTTTTTTTTTTGCCCAATATGCATATTTTCTTTAATTAGCCTACACTTATCCCCATCCCAAAAAAAAAAAAAAAAAAAGGACAAACTCTTGTACTAGAAAATATGTATTAGCGCTTGGACCGCTAGCGTCGTCATAGTTTGGCTCGGCTTATTACGTGAATTCTTTGATCACTGTTAAGAAAAATATTTGCAATAAAAATGCTAAAAGAAAGACTGCAAATGAAAAGGAGGGAGAAGAGAAATGGAGGAAAAATGAATTAAAAAAAAGAAAAAAAAAAACAGAGAAAAAAAGGCTAATTTTGTTTTATAATTTTTTCTCTCCCCCAAAATCAAACAAAGGAAAATAAAAGATTAAGAGAATTAAGAGAGAGAGAGAAATTCTTTTCAAAGATTTCAATTTCCTTGGATCAATCCTTCAACTCGCAGCCCATTGCCGCACCATCTATGCATAAGTTGTTTTTCAATTTTCTTATGAGTTCATAAACAAAACAAATAAAGCCTTTTGTGTTTAAAGACTACGCATATATATGCGTGTGCGTGTGTAATAAATGCTAAAAATAGGTAATGAGGGGAAGCATATTTTCAATTCCGTTTAGAAGTAAATCTAACCATTATCTGATATATTTTCAATTCCATGCACCTTTGGGTAAATTATAGCTGTGATTTGTGATTTTGTTGCCTTTTTTTTTTTTTTTTTTTTTTGGGAGGGGGGTGTTTGATATTTTAACGTTTGGGCTATATATTTCTTTAGTGGGATCAATCAAGGCCCAGAGAGCTTGTTTGTCGAGGTGGGCTCAGCCCACAAATACTTTTGTTTCAACCATGGGCCGGTGAGTTAATGCCCATAAGACTTCCGCCTTGAATCAAGCAACAGAGAAATTTGTGAGAAAAATTCCAGTTCATTTTCGTTTCCTTCCGCTTTTTAATGAGTATTTATGTATTTTCACTTAAAAATTTTATATTATTTACGAATTCATTTTAATTTAAAATATAGAGGGTGCAATATTCGTTAATTTTATTAAGTATTTTTATTTTTCTACTTAAAAATTTAACATCATTCTCCACTTTAATTTAGTCCACAGTATGACGGCTAAAAAAAAGAGAGTTTTTAAAATGCAAGGGTGTTAATAATTTTCATCAGGATAAAAAAAAAAATAATTATTTAAAAAAAACTACAAGTTAATAAAATTATGGTGTACAACATAGGGATCTGACGGCTTCGGTAATAAGAGATAAATAAATATAACGAGTAAAAAATGAAAATTGCAAAACGCAAACGGCGGGCGATGACAGAGTAACAGTAAGATCGAGGTCTGGTCAATTGAGAGGGGGACTTGGGAAAATCAGGCTGGTAGACCCTGTGAAGCGAAGTCGCATAAAAACAAAGCCACATCCCGGGTACGCATAACCGCCCGATTGACTCCGCCGGAGCCGAGAAGATTGAATTCCAGAGTTTCGCAGCATAAGGAAGATCTTCGGTCATTTGCTAGATCAAAGCTTCGTCCTCTGGAGCTTTTGTTCGACGCTGAAACAGTCAAAATATGGTGAAATGTTCCTGGGATTTTCGATACCTTCTCCTCCTTGCGGCGGTCATATTCGTCTACATCCAGGTGATATACATATTCTATATTCATTCGTCTCATTTCGTTGCCTTGATTCTTTCCCTTTTAGATGATTCGAAGCCTTAACTGGCTTCTTTATATACTTGTAGCTATGAATTGTTCGCTTATAATATATGTACGTGATATATGCATATAAAGTGTCTCTGTAAAGAAATTGGAAAGTCTATTCTGTGGAACAGTGCTCGCTTGCATTACATATTTTCACACTGTAATTAACGTAATATAATCTGACCAATTGATCTTGAGTTAAATGCATTTAACATGGCATTAGAGCTAGGTTTGGAAGACTCGTCTCTTTCACTTCTCAGTCCCTCTGAATGTGCCTTTCTTGTGCTATGTGCACTGTTTGCCTCTCTACAAGCGAGCGGGGCGGCATGTAATGAGACATGTTGGAATTTATCCAATATGGATAAAATCAAACCTTCCTTTCCACCCCTATCCAATTTATTACGAGTTGGATGCTTTAGCAGGGAGCATGAAATCCTAGCCCTGGAATTGTAATTGCTTGCATTTTTGGCCAGATACGGAATTCAGTTTTTTGTGATTTTTGTAAATTTTTGGTTAATTTTTTTGTTTTTTAAGTAAATTTTTATGGAATTTTCCCAGTATTTGACTTTGTGAGGGGGTCATTCTTGTCGTCTTTTATAGATTTCTACCGAAACTGGCTGCAATTCTAAAAAAATGTTGATTTTCTCCTAGTAGCTTCTCCCCAAAATCTTCAAAGTTTAACATATTTGGCCGAAATATAGGACGCTTTCATTCATCAAGCTTTTTAATACTCATGACTCATGGGTTTCATTGCCCCTTTTGTAAAATTTATCTCGTTGTCCTGGCCATTCATTCTCTGTTGTTCATATTGTGAGCAGGTAAAGGTTTTGTATTTGTTGTTCTAAACTATTTGAGATACGCTAATTGCATGCGTGTTTCATATTTGCTTCCTATTGCATATTGCACTTGTTCTTAACATTGTGTCACTATGAATTATTATTTGGTTGAAGCATAACTAGTAGGCCTTTCCAAGTCTTTTCTTCTCCTGTTATTGGAGTCAATTAATATTTTTCTGTTATTATTCTCTCTTCCTCTTCTCAACAGATTCGGCTTTTCTCCACACAATCAGAATATGCTGATCGGCTTGCTGCTGCAGTATGTACAACAAATTACACTTCAATATGTCAACTATTAAACTTTTCAAGTATACAAGCTATATATAGTATTTATACTAGGGAGGTGCACATGCAATGCATGTGATTATCAAGTACTTTGTACATTTAATCAAGTTGTGGGTATAAAAAGGAAATAATAGGGCGTTTAAAATTTTGAAATGTGAAATTACTTATTTAGATGTAGTTTTTGGAAGTTAATTGATTCAAAATTTAAAATGATGGGTGGTAATGCCTCATCAAAGTTGAAGCTTCACCAATGCCCTTAATGTTTCTTTATATAATATAGATTGGAAGTTACTTGATACAAAATTTAAAATGACAGGTAGCGGTGTGTAACCCACATTGAAGCTTCATTAATGCCCCTGGTGTTTCTTTATATAATAATATAGTTATGTCGACATTCCATGGGATTTTGTATTGTTGTAGTTATCTCTTCTCTAGGCTCATATCATTGAAAAGTTTGCTACAAAGTGAATACCTTAATATTTTCCTGTTTAAATTTTCTTTGTTTGGTTTCAGCTGACAATATCATTAGTACAGTTAGCTTGTCATGCTATTGCTATTGTTTATTAGCTTGTCATGCTCACCTGCAGACACATCAATCAGCCCAAATTCCTAAAATCCTCTTACGCTTCTTTGATTTTTTGAGTATTTATAATCGTAAATAATGTATTGGTTCCCCCAAAGTATGAAAGATTTCACCTGGGCCCTCTCAAAACAGGAAAATTTTACCTTGGCCCATGTTTGATTCTTTGTTTTGATTTACAGATAGGCTTTTATTTTTTAAAAAGAAAATATCTATGATAATAAAATTATATTTATCAGATGTTATATTAATTGTAGATTGTTATGGTATTAGATACACTAGTTACTGATAGGGAAGGAAGGGTTATCTATACTACTTAGTTATAGCTTACTTTTCCACAGAAGATTGGTTTCCTTTCAACTAAGGAAAGAGTAGTGATATAATCTATAGAATAAAATAGTTATGCTTCTCCTTAAGGGTTTTGGTCCATTCTTTTTAATACATGAAAGGAGAAAAATGAAGTTTGAATAGGAAGAAAATATTGCTTGCCCTAGTTTCCTTAATCTGATCCATATTTAGTAAACACAAACTCTCACATCCATATTCAAAGCAAAGCTATCCTGAAACTGCTTGCAAAGGTTTCTATGTGAAATATTATAATCTGTTAGTCTAAAATGCTTTTTTATTTTATTTTATTTTTTTGGTTCACTTAGGGGCTTTTGGGTGCCAAAGGGATATGTTTATCTTGCAAATTTAGTCATTTCAAAATGTGCTAGTGGTCCAATCCCTTACATAGTTCTTATTTGATCACAATAGATGGAATCAGAAAATCATTGTACGAGTCAAATGCGGTTACTAATTGATCAGATAAGCATGCAACAAGGGCAGATTGTGGTTCTAGAAGGTATATTTTATTTAGGAATGCTATATACTCTGTGTGTGTGTGTGTGTGTGTGTGTGTTTATCTATATCTTTCACTCAAAGTAAGGACATTGACTAAAGGCAATATGATTCTTGTCCTAACTAAGCATGTTATTATGTATTTTAGTTGGATTCATCATGTATACAGACATGTTAAAGATTGATTTGTTGTCACTATGATGTCTTATGTATTTTGTTGGCACCTTGTCTTTCAGATCGAGATCAAGACTCATTAGGTTTTGCTTGGCATTAATTCTGTTTTATTACAAAATTTTCATCTTTGTACTGTTGGAGATGCCTACAAAATCACTATTGATGTGAAAGTGTGAAATAGCTATAGTCAAGCTACTTAGTTTTTGTGTCTTGGGTCTTGCATCGCCTCTTCACTTTTTTGAGGGCCCAAACTATAATGAAAGTAACTTTATATATATCTACATCATTCAGTGTATGTCTATACAGAGCATGAGCTTGAATCACATGATTAACAACTTGAATTTTTTGCTATAAAATTGTTGGGAGAACTGAGGTATTGATTTTGTTTTTGGTTAAAAGAAACTGAAAAGGGAAAAAAAAAAAAAAAAGGGAGTATTTGATTATTGACATAATGGAGATTTGTCAAGTTCACTATGGGTTTTGACAAACGCTAAGTTTGGGAGTGTTTTTTTTTTTTTTTTTCGGTTTTGCGCTTTTCAGTTTAGAAAGTAATGAATATTGGAAGATTGGCTCTGGCAGTTGTTATTCTTGAGAATGACTGAAGTGAATGAAATCTTTTGGAAAAATTTAACCTGTAAAATAAATATCGGGAGTTTGGGGGATGATGTAGTCACTACATTTCTTCCAACCACCACATAAAGTTATTCTTGCTGGAAATTTGATAAAACAGCTACATTACACAATGCCAGTGTTTATGGTAGGTAATCTTTTGTTATGGTGCACTAAAATATCTTTTATGAAATTGTGACTAAAAAAGTGAACTGTGTTTCTTATATCCTAAAGCTACTTTCCTGTCTTTTCTTCCCCATTATTTTTCTGAATAATGGCTAGGGGTAGCTGATACAACCAATTCGTTCAATACAATCCCTATGGGGTGTTTGGTTTACATCGAATCATTTGTACTTTTGTTGTACTTTTTTGCTATCCAAACACCACCTTAATTCTTATTTCAAATATTGCTTCCTTTTGTAATGAATTAATATACCCTACTTATGTGGCCTTCTACAACTAAGACCATGCTACAATCTTTCAGAACAAGGGAAGCGCAAAGACCAAGAGTGCAGGCAACTGAGGAGCCTTATTCAAGAGCTTGAAAGTATGTGCTTATCAGTAAAAGCCCCTTTTTTCCACTCATTATTTTGTTTCCAGAATCTCTCTCTCTCTCTCTCTATATATATATATTACTTAATGAGTAGCGTTATCTGTATTCTGTAACAAGTAAATCTAGTATTGTCTGCAATAAATAGTGTTTTCCTTTCTCAAGTGGTCTATTCATGCTCCAGGATACCTGTAACAAACCTTTTTTTATTTATCAACAAAAAATAAACATACAACAACAAACTTATCGGAGAGGGAAAAAATAAATAAAAATATAACTTAACAAGAAAACCTTCTGAAAACACATCAGTTTTAGGTCCATTTGTTGTTGTAGGTGCATGGCTCTTCAGCAACATGTCCATTTGTTGTTGTAGATGCATGGCTCTTCAGCAACATTTTCAGTGTGTTCAGAATATGATCCTGTTAACAAAAGAGAAGAAGCGAGGGGTAATTTATTCTAAAACTAAGAAGCACAGGTGCGTAGATTTTCAAAATTATTAGAACACTACATGATGGGAACTTGCTAATAATTATATTTGTATATTTAGATGAAAAAATTACTACTTATGGATTTTTGTACTAAAATGCATATATCTTTAATTTTTATCTATTTGAAAAGGTTTTATTTACAAACAAATTAGAAGTTTTTGGTCTTAAAATTCCTAAAATAAAAAAAAATGGTAAGCAATTAAAAAATGTAGATTTGTAACACTTTATCTAATTATTTGTTGCAAATTTCTTTTTCAAAATTACAATATATTTCATGTACGTATGAGTTATGAATATGAGCATCTCTCAAGTGTGCAATGAGTGTCTGATGAGTGTAAGTATCCAACAGATAATGCCGGTGTGTCAACTTTCAAGAAGTGTCCATGCTTCTTATGTCCAAAAGAAGGACAACTTAAGAGATCAAGATAAGGAAGTTGATAGTGACAGTTTCTTTTCTCATTTATTTCTTTTTTTCCCTTCTCCCTAAAACCAAGGTTGCTGTAGAGGTTGGGATATTGGATTCATGCTTGGATTTAATTCTCTACTCACTAAATAAGGAAATTGAGGAAGAATTTTGTGTGGCAAGCAAGAGATAATTCAGTCATTTCATTGAAGGTTACTTCAATTAAATTCATGAAAGTTTTGCTGTTTGATATAATTAATTTGAGAGCTTTAAGTCACCAATTCTTTTAAAAGCTTAAGTTGTTAGGAAATGAGTCCAACAATTTATATCAAGTTAACTTAACATTTCCCCTAACACGCAACCCAGTCTTGCACATGGAGAAGAGTCATAGACGAAGTAAGGAAAACAGTGCACCAACCGAAACAGAACAGAGCACTCAAGAATGAATGGGAAACGAACAAGATAACAAGATTTGAACTTAAGACCTCTTGGAACCGCTCTGGTACCGGTTTTAATTCATCAATTGTCTCAAAAGTTTAGGATGTTGCAAAATGAGTCTGGCAATATTTATCAAACTAACTGAACAAGGGGTATTAATTACTTATGGGAAAGATTTACATATCTTCGCAAGCAACAGAGAGTATACAATTGTGATTTCTAGTAGGCATCACATGGAATGATGTTTAGGCTTATTGAACAGCGCTGTACTTGTTTTAGCACTTTCTATTTTGGTAAAAATATCAAAGACTACCCTTGAGACTTGTTGAAAAGTGAAATGTACCTCCATTTATGAGAAATTACACTGACCTCTCTTGTTAAGAGTGTCAGATAATAAATATCTACCTCAGTCATTTAGGCACTGTTCGGATAATAAGGTACTTCAAATCAATAGATTTGAGATTAAATTGTAAATATAAGATTAATTGATGTAATAATACATGGAAGTTCTTTAATAATTATTTTCAAAATAATGGTGCTACTACTTTGTAAAATCGTAGAGCCACTATTACAAAGGATTTTAAAATTACTTTTTTTTTTTTTTTAATGATGATTTCAAGTCTATCATATTAAACTACTTAAATTTAAAATTCTTATTTAAACTATGTTATTTTTGAGCAATTCTCCTTCAATATTTAGCACCAAATCCCTTTATTTCAAATCCATAAATAGAAACACAACCTTAAATTTTTTAACATTATTTTACTCATCAAAGAAATTTTAAACATGTTTTTACTAAAAATAAAATTAAAAAAGATAACCAATCAATTCAACCAGCCTTATTGTCATGTGGCTGCATTTCTAAACCACCTTCACTGCCATAGGAACCCTATCTTCTGCAAGCATTCTGTCTCCTGAGATTTCTCACTCGTTACACTATTTCCTCACACATTATTTTGCTCATATGGATGTGCTTGTGCGTTTTTGTATGTGGTTCCTTGTGCGTTATTTAGCTCATATGGATGTGCTTGTGCATTTTTGTACGTGGAACGACAACAATATATTTTCATTTTGCAGGAAAAGGCCTGGAGAAAATAATTGACAAAGTACAGGTTTGGATGGAGTCGAGGTTTTTCATTTAATTCAGTTATCGTACTCTCTCTCTCTCTTTCTCTCTCTCTCGGTGTTTGTATACAAGTCATTGCCTCTAATAATGCTGTGCTTCCTGTTCGCTGAATTATAAGGTGCCGGTGGCAGCAGTTGTGGTCATGGCCTGCAATCGTGCTGATTATCTTGAAAGGACTATCAAATCTATTCTAAAGTATGTCTCGTGTTTATGAGCTTTTTTGTAGTGCTTCTGATTCAGTTGTGCATGTTTAGCTGACTCACTTTTACCAATTTCTTTATATTAATCAGATACCAGAGTTCTGTTGCTTCAAAATATCCCATTTTTGTGTCCCAGGTACCCCTATACGTAGAGATTCTTCTAAAAATAAGTTTGGATTTGTTTGATCAATAAAAATGTTACTCTTTCGATGAGAATTCGGAATGGAGAAAACTCAAGTTGCTGTGTTTTGTAGGATGGGGAAGATCCTCATGTCAGAAGTAAAGCTTTGAGTTACAGTCAGCTAACCTACATGCAGGTAAACTGTTTTAATTCTCCACTGGCATGCTGATAATGAGGAGCAACATTGAGGCAATTTTCAACAACTTGTCTATTGAATTTGTGATATCCAATGCTTCTTGACCGATTACCATTTTCTTTTCCATGACATAATTTCTGCTTCTTCGAGGGAATTGACATCTTATCTGTATCATTTTCAAAATTGAGCCCATTATAAATAATCTGAAGGCACATCGGCTCATAATTGGTTTGCAAGACTGTTAAGGCTCATGCTTCTGTCTCGAGGTTCTTTCTATGAGTTTTAGCTTCTCGTTTTTACCTGGTGCTTCTTGTATAAAATGGAGAGCCTTTTGATTCTTTGAAGATGTGCTCGAGAGTATTACACATGTTTTGCTAATAATTGGATTGGCTAAATTCTTTTAAATCCAAAGAAGTTTCTCATATTGTAAATATGTTTGAAGGGTAGGCTTAACACAGATGAATCTGGCTTACCTTGAAGGATTGAACACTAACTTCAGTTGGTTACAGCACTTGGATTATGAACCAGTGAGTACTGAGAGACCTGGGGAAATTATTGCGTACTACAAGATTGCACGTAAGTATTTCTCCTTAACTATTTAAAGTTTACTTCAATCTTCAATGTTATACATTAATCCAATACTGGTGTTTTCTAGGTCACTACAAATGGGCACTGGATCAATTGTTTTACAAGCACAATTTTAGTCGAGTTATCATACTTGAAGGTGCAACAATCTTGCTTTGGACTGTCTTTTTCGTTTTTCTCCTTTTGGTGGGAAATGTCAAACATTTTACTGAAAACTTATTTTCATGGAATCAGATGATATGGAAATTGCCCCTGATTTCTTTGACTATTTTGAGGCTGCAGCTGAACTCCTTGATAGGGATAAGTCAGTGCTATTACAAATATATGCTTTTAGTTATATTTAATTATTTGCTGTCCAAGAACAGAGCTTCATGACCTTTAATTATCATTTGCACTTTATTGGCATGATTCTGTAATAGGTCCATTATGGCTGTTTCTTCATGGAATGACAATGGACAGAAGCAGTTTGTGCAAGATCCTTGTAAGTTCACTTGGAATTTTTATTGCTATATAATTATTGTTCCAGTATAGCTGCCTGCTATACAGTTACCTTTAATCGGTGTGAGAACGCAGCCCAGCAAGCAATGTTCTTCTCACCCTTCCTTATGGATTCCCTCATTGATGTGTTTGACTTGTTCACAGTTATTTACACATCAATCAATTGATACCTTGTATCTTTATGACACTCTGCAGACGAGCTTTACCGTTCAGATTTTTTCCCTGGACTTGGGTGGATGCTGTCTAAGTCTACATGGGATGAACTCTCTCTAAAGTGGCCGAAAGCATATCCTTTTTTATTTCTTGGGTTATAGTTTGATCAAACTTTCATATCATTTGATGTATCTCTCTTGGACGTTTTCTTTGACAATACTTTTCACTTACTGGGATGATTGGTTGAGGTTGAAAGAGAATCACAAAGGTCGACAGTTTATTCGTCCCGAAGTGTGCAGAACATATAATTTTGGTGAGCATGTATGAACACCTATCCTTTGTTCTGTATCAATGTTCAGCATATTCTTGTTGAAGTAAAAACCCAAGCGTTATTCACACGTTTATGTCCCTTCTACTGTGAAGAAATCAATGATTGTTCACGTGATCTATGTTAGAATATATCCCAAATCAATAATATTAGGCCTTCTAATATGGTTAATTTTTTGTTGGGGTGTTTTTTTTTTTTTGGGGGGGGGGGGGGGGGGGGGG
>JAVXUM010000036.1:31068706-31080171 GCA_035590655.1 Pouteria glomerata
CACTTACTGGAGCAGGTGGCACGGGAGAAGCTAATGGCGGAGCACTGGAAGGCGGATTAGTTACTTCTTGACGCCGAGTATATACTTGCAAATCAGGACGAGACAAACGATCAGATGGACTCAAAGGAGTATGGTGACTAGCGAACATTATTTCAATAGGGACTATTGGAAGAGGAAGACACTTATCAATAGTGGATTGAGACTGGGACTGAGAAAAGAATGGGGTAGACTCAAAGAAGGTGACATCAACACAAACAAAGAATTGGTTAAGTGTAGGATTATAACAGCGATAACCCTTTTGTAACCGAGAATACCCTAAGAAAATGCATTTATGGGCTCAGCATCTAATTTATCAATTCCGGACTTAATTGATGAACAAAGGAAACACACCAAAAAATGCGAAATGGAAGAGAAAATGGGAGTTTGTTAGGGACTAGCACCGAATGAGGAGTTGCTCCATTGAGAACTAAAGAAAGCATGCGATTAATTAAATAACGTGCGGTTAAAACAGCATTACTCCAAAAGGTTTTGGGAATATTCATTTGAAAGAGTAGACATCAAGCAGTTTCAATGAGATGTAAATTCTTTCGTTCAACAATCCCATTTTGTTGTGGTGTATTTGAACAAGATGACTGGTGAAGCATACCACACGAGGTCATAAATTCAGTGAAGGGTTTAGAGAAATACTCTTCGGTATTATCACTACGAAGAATGCGCACTGGAGAATCAAATTGGGTTTTTATTTCAGCACACGATGGTGTTTTCCCAATTGACATGACTCACAATTTAAAGACTGCAGATAATGTAAACTAGGAACCATACGCTTCAACCTATCCAAGGATGGATGACCAAGATGACAGTGGACCTCGAGAGGAGAGGCGACTGCAGGATAAGCTTGAGGCGTATCAAGATAGTAAACTCCTCCTCTTTCATGCCCTTCGCCAATCTTCTCCCGTGTCGTCAAATCCTGAATAACAATAGAATCAGGAGAGAACGTTATTGAACAACGATGATTTTTGGTAAGTTAACTAACTGACAATAGATTGAAAGGAAAAGAAGAAACATAGAATACTGATTTTAAAGAAAGGGAAGAGGAAGAAGTTACTGTACCAACACCACTGACAGAAGTAGTTGACCCATTGGCTAAAGTCACTGCTGGAAGGGAAGAAGAATATTGGATACCAGAAAACAATGTGGATTTGCCACACATATGGTTAGATGCACCAGAATCTATAACCTAAGGAGATGAATGAGAGAAAAAGCATGACTTACCTTGACAAGCAAAGGAAGCAGTTGGAAGAGAGGCCTGACTAATTATCTGATACTGTAGGACCCTTGAATACTTTTCTTCAGAAAGAGTGATGGTCTGTGAGCGTTCATCAGTAGTGGAAGGAGCTGCAGTAATATCAGATGAAGCTGTATTTGCCATATGTGGTGGTCGGCCTATTAACTCCCAACATTTCTCACGGGTATGTCTAGATTTTTCACAATTAGTGCACAAAGGACGAGATCCTTTCCCACGTCCCCCTCGTCCACGTACACCCCATCCACGACCATGACGACTATTACGATTTTTCACATGAGATGGGAGCGTATGACTGACAAGTACAGATTGAGAGGAATCTGACTGATTGGGAGAATCACGAGATGCAGCTCGCATTACCCTTGAGTAGGTTTCAGCAAATGAAGGGAGAGAAGCTCCACTAAGTATCTGAGCCCTTACAGGTTCAAATTCTGGGTCAAGGCCTACAAGAAATCGAAGCACCACCATCTGCTCATGTTGCTTTTGCATTTCATGAATATCAGTTGTCACCGGTTGAATTGAGTTCAACTCCTCATGAACTTGTTTTAAGGCGGCAAAATAGTCTATCACTGACTTACCAGATTGCTGTAACTGGAAGAAATCACGAGACAAATCATACACACGGGTCAAGTTACTAGAGAACAGCAATTGAACATAGTCCCAAATTTCCTTACAATTGTCTAAGTGAGTGCACATATCAGCAATCTAAGGCTCCATGGAATTTCGTAAGAGACTAACAATATGGGCATCCTCTTGAATCCACATATAATACTCTTTGTCAGTAGAGGCAGGGACTGACTCGGTAAGGTGCTTTTGCTTACCATATCCTGTCAAGGCAATTTTGACAGCCTTGGACCATTGATTGTAATTGGTTCCATTCAATTTTCGGGTAGTCAACTGAATAGAAAATGTTTTGGAGTCCATGAAAGTAGAATCAACCCTTGAACCAAGTAAACAGTGAAATGAAAAGAACCAGCGTCTGCTGTGGAGAACACTGTTAAAGGTTTGAAACTAGCACAAAGCAGCAAACAACCTCCTTAGAACAACTTGCCGGCAGCAGACGATAGTGCCGGAAGAGAGATCAGTGCTGACAGATGAGAGAAATGACTTCACGTGCCGGTGACTGGTGGCGCGTGGGGTTCATGCGCCGGCGACTGAGTGGCGCGTGGGGTTCATGCGCCGGCGACTGAGTGGCGCGTGGGGGCACGTGAGGAGGCTTTGGTGATCAGGCTTTCGCCGGAAAGACTCATCGGCGGTAGGCGACTCCTCCAATATGTTCAATGAGTTCAACAAACCACCGAGGGAGTAGAACAACTCTTCACTTCGCCGGTGGCTGTTCGTGTGTGCACTGGACACTATGGTTCAACAGAGCCTAGCTCTAATACCATGTAGAAGCTTAAGTATTGGAGGCTCACGACACACCCAAACATGGGTTGTCAGTCTTATATTTATATACAACTATACAACCATTCACATTCTAATTAAATGAACCTAGACTAAACACATTCTCCTATACATAGACTGATCACATTCTCATTAATACTCAACATTAATACTTAATAGATTAGACTGAATCATTGCATGGAAATATCATTATTAAATTGATCTAAGTTCATGCAATTTAGTATTTATTAAAAATTTCTTTTGGTCAATTGTTAAATTGAATAAAATAAACTGAAGAGATAATTGTTCTATAGAACATATTTTTTTTTTTAATTTTTAATTTTTATTTAATCACACGCCATAAACATATGCCACAAGAATTCTTAATTCAAATTAGGATTCCTAATATTTAAGGATTGCCTAAACAATAGAAATAGAACCTTAATTGAGGAGAGGTGCGATATAAGTAGAACAAATAGGAATTTTAGGGAAAATACCTTTTAGATCTCTTTCCCTTTTTTTTTTAAAAACAATTCTCTAGTCTCATAATCTTTTTTTGTTATTACTAAGATCATATATAATGTAATTGTACATTCCCTACATTTATATTCTCTATCTCATTTTAAATTACTCTTCCACACCCATTATGTGCACAAATTTTAACCGTACACGTCCATCTTAAAACCTTCCCCGCACCTTTCCTTTTGTTTGTGCATACTTTAACTCCTCGTATATACACCTGGTTCTCTTCTATCTTCTTTTGGCACAGCACTCCATCTTAGAATTCTCAATACAATTAATATAACTTATGTCCATGTTGTTTAATAAATACCATAAAGCAAAGTCGACCTTGCGCAAATAAGCCTATCAAATCCCAGAACTGAATTGAGTTGTATACCCCTTGGTTAAGGCTGATCTTCTTAGTTACGTTAATCAATCAAATCAAACTAACTCAACCTAACCTAAGAAGTGAATCTTAATTAAAAAAGAAAAAAAAAAAAAAAGCAATCTAATGCATGAAACTCCTGCATTGCAGGGACATAAATATGCCACATGCTAGAACAATATCAAATCCAATTTTGTGGTACGCAATCTTACACTAGAATAGTGCCCCCACAACTAATATGGTAATGGAAGCATCTTTCCATGATGAAATGAGATAATCAAGATTTACCAATGGAAGGGTAAACTAGGAGATGTGAACATCAATCAAATAAGAAGCTGAAGGAGTAAGTTTTGACCAATACAAGCTGGGATGTAAGAGGCTACCTTTCAGTCTCCTAAATATAAACCCACCTAAGTTGGTTTGTGGTCAGTCATGAAAGAAACCAGCCCAAACAAGATTGTAACGTCCTTGGAGCTGTCAGTTAGAAATTTCATTTAACTAGATAGGTCGTGCTACACAAAACTGTGGCGCACTTCTCCAATTCATCCATTAAGCTCTAATCTCACAAAAAAAACATACATCATTCTCAATCTCCCTTTCTTTATCAAGGAAGGCTCCAAGATAACTGAACTGCTCACCGTTAGAAGTGATTTAACATGTTAACATATGAAAAGGAAAACAAATAAATTGTTAAAAGGGGAAAACATAATAAATTCACAGTCACTAAAATACCTAAGCAGTGAAGATATTCCAAGCCGACCACAACTTCTGCTGCATATAATCTGTAGATGTATGGCAGTCAACATTAAAAAAGTACTTTGTGGGCTGTAGAAATAAGTATGCACATATATGCAGATTGTAATTTGTCCAGTACCTTGCAGATTCCTCTTTAAATATTTTCATAGGTTGCTTGTCAAGCAAGCCAAATAGGTCCCCTCCAGCGCAAAAGTCCGTAATCAAGCAAATGTGTGTAGAAGTCTGAGGAATAAGAGTTATCAGTACTTGAACCCCCGAAAAAAAACTTTTATTTGAGCTTATTTTTATTTTATTGTCATAGGGTTCCTTATCGATCATAGGGTTCCTTATTGCCTCAGGGTTTTGCTATTTATTTGCTTGTTTGATGTTGTATTCGTAGACTTGATGATTTAAAAATATTGATGATGGTTTGTGTGCCTTTTTTCCTCCTCCTAGTTATCCTTACTTGATGATTTAAAAATATTGATGATGGCTTGTGTGCCTTTTTTCCTCCTCCTTGTTATCCTTCTCTTCTTGTTTATTTCTTTCTTGTTTTCTCGTATCCTTTGCTATTTTTCTTATTGTTCCGCGTTAACTCTGGTATCAAAGCCGAAGTCATGAATAACTTGGTGAAAACCCTAACCCAAGAGCCTTTGAATCCACCGTGACAGCGCCAGGCCATTGTTGGAGCCAAAAACCATTCTGGCATTGGAACAGTTAACCAACCATACCAGTGACCTTATAGGCCAAAGGTGACCCAATACCACCCCTCTGGCAACTTCACAATCACCATGGATAGCTGCAAATTTTAAAGCTTAACCACCACCGCTGCGAAACCTTCATAACACCACCTCAATACGACAGACGGTTTTTAGTTCTCTCTCCTACTCCTTTATTGATTTTGGTGCTTCTAAATTGTTTTATGGTATTCAATATTCCACATCACTTCTTACTGTTACATTGGCCAATGGCTTTACTGCTTTCATCAGTGGCATTGGTACAGTAGCACCTTCTCCATCACTCTCTGTTTCTTCTCTACCATATGTTCCCTCTTCTATTTTTAACTAGATGTCCGTTAATGAGATAACTAAAACTCTTAATTGTTCAGTGCCATTCTTTCCTAATTCGGTCATTATACAGAATATGATGAATGGAGAAGGGCATGAAACTGGTGGGATCTACTTTCTTGACATATCATCATGATAACACCCAAAGCTTGTCCTGCCATGGTATTACCTTAGGAGATTCATTGTTGTCTTGGCCATCCATCATTAGATAAGTTGAAGTCCCTGGTTCATAGAGTCTTCGTTTATAGTCTTTCAATTGTAAGTTCTATCAGTTGGGAAAGCACCATCATGAGTCTTTTCTGTCCTATGTCAATCGTTATTCATAGGTCATCCAATCCTTTTTCCTTAGTTCATTAAAATAATTAATGTCTTAATCGTGTTACTTCAAAGTTAAAATTTAGGTGTTATTGTTACTTTCGTGGATGATTATTCCAGAGTTACATGTTTTTATTTAATAAAAGTTGCCTAGAGTTATTTTCCATATTCCAAACCTTCTGTTCTGAAATTAGAACTCAATTCAATATGCCTATAAAAATTCTCCATAGTAATGGTGCCAATGAATATTTCTCTAAACATTTAGTAAGTGTGACATCTTCTAGCATGCTACATCAATCTTCTTGTATGCTTATAACATAACAAAATAGAGTTGCAGAAGAGATGTTGTCAAGAAATGACAAGGCCGCTCCTTTTCATGAAGTCAACTGGAGGAAGCTTATTAATGAGCTATAACTAAATAGAAAAATTATTCGACCATCCACTAATATAGTAACAATCGGCCCTTGTGGACTTTTGGTTTATAGACTCATCTGATCCATGGGCTTTCTATTTATCAAGGGAACCATGGCCTGTAAGCTTCAATTCTATGCCATAATTCCATATATGGACTCTTAGGTGGGCTTCAAAATGGGGTTTATTTGGCTTGAAGGTTAAATCAAGTGCTATCCAGCTTAGAGCCGCTTAGCTCTACATAAAGCACAAACCTACCCTTCTACAGTATACAAGGCATGACTTTCCTTGCTGATGTTATGATGTATATGGTTCTCTACATGATCTTTATTCTTTCTACCAATTCATAAAATTTGCAAAACTGGAGTTAAAAACCAGATCTGTAAAATTATCCAATCTCATTCCTAACAAACTTGAGGTGTGCGATCCCAAGTCAAATAATCAAGGACATGTTAAGGAATAAATAAATAAATTACTTGCGGTAAAGAATATATAATTTAGTTGCCTTATGTAACAAATTAAGCTTTTGAATGAGTTACTGATTAAAAAACTAATGTTGTAGCCGAGTAGTTCACATCATTACTACCAACTGAATACTAGTGTTTGGCATTCTCATGGTGGGGAATGAGGGGTTTTGCAATCAGTGCCACATTACACACTTCAATTACGCATATGAGCATGCACATATAGTCAAATGAATTTGTAGAGTATAGGTTTATGTGCTCATGGGAATGTTTGTGGCCTTAGTATTGTAATTTTCGTAAAAGAGAAATAAGCAGGAAAATATTTAAAACCTGAAAAGATGTGTATAACGTTGGTAGAAAAGGATGATCCAGTAGCGAAATGATTTCCCTTTCAATGCATGCTCGGTGAACCTGCACAAAGATTTCACATGCCTTACTTTACGCCAAACCGGTGAGATGAACCGATCATCTATTTTGCACAAATCAATAGATGTAAATGCTTGCACCAAACTGCAAAGTTCCTAGAGTAGAAATCAGAAAGCATTATGTACAATTAAGATTATATGTTTTGAAACATACACTACGGAATATGCGATAATTGAAAGAAAAAAAACACAAACTCATCTTAGGATATTATGCAATGGGTATACAGGAAGTCAAGGCAACCTATGAGCCAAGATGAATGAAACATAGGCTGCGTATGGGACAGAAGATAAAATTGGTGCAGCACAATCTCCACTACAAAAAATTATGAAGCGTTCACTTGCAATTTTGATGAAAATACCAGATTTTTGTAAACCATACAGAAAATAGTTTATATTTATGATAATGAGCCTAAGTTGACTAGAGCGACCTAGTCATACAAAATCCATTTGTCTTAAACCGGGTCATACTCAGCCCATCCAAGGTCAGCACTAGGTCTTTAACGATTTCTTGTAACTTAGATGTCGTGGATAGCAGAAAATAATAATGTTTCTGTCAACTGTACACCAAGTTAATTCAATAAAACCTTAGTCTCAAACTAGTTGGAGTCGGCATGAATCCTCTTCCTTCATTTATTTTTGTCAGGAGTTATGTTTTTCATGAGGTTATATGAATTAAGTATTTTCTCACAATTTTAGTCTATGCAATCTTAGATCAGCTACATGAATCATTTTCCTTTTATCCTCTTTAACCTTTCAACTTAGATTGACTCACTCTTCTGTATTGGTGCAATAGTAGGCCTACATTAGACATGACTAGACCATCTGAAATGACCTTCTCTCGATCTTTATTCTATCAATACCACCTCAACTTTCTTTCAGATATATTCATTTCTAATCCAAATTTTTCTTATATTACAACAATAATCACACATTCTTTTACCATACTAATTTCCGTTACACTCATCTTATGAGCGTTGCTTTTTAATTGTCCAACACTCTCTATCGTAACGCATAATTTAGTCTTATAATCATTCTCTAAAATTTTCATTTTAGCCTAATAGATATTCTCCGATCACATAAAACACCTAAGGCGCTTTTCTATTTTAACCACCCAGCTCGACTTCAATGGATAACCTCCTCGTCAACCCTCCATTTACATGATAATCGATCCAAGCTATTGAAAATGATTACTTTTTGGGTATACAGACAACCGAGATTTTTGTTATAAATATCTTACCCAAGATACTACTTCATCTTGAGAAAGATACCTAATTGAACAAAGATTATATAGGATTTGAAAGAAGATAATGCTTGCTGATACATTAAGTCAATATGTATAGATAGGTGCCTTTGAAAAAGTCTTGCAGTATTTTTTTTATTCTATTCTATTAGGACTTTTTAGAGGCTCAGGTAGTAGAATTTTAGTAATTGAGCCGTATATAGGTAGGACCATAGGTGCACAGCTGATAGCAAACCATTAAAAGCTTTGGTTCACAGTTTGATGGTTCAACCAGCTGAATTAATCTTACAAAACGACAAGTAATGCATTCATTCATAAAGCTACCTACCTAATATATTATCTGTGGGGAAAGGTAAATAATAAAGAGAGAATAATGGTTGGGTGGCATTAAAGCTACATGAGATCCAGGTTCAAAATGAAAGAAAACAAGCAAGAAAGAGAAGAATCAAGCAAGAGAGAAGAAGCAGAGCAGAAAAAACAAGGGAGAGGGAGAATAGGCACACAAGCAATCGTCAATTTTCTCAAAATCATCAATCTAACAGCCATCTAGCAGGTAAATGGTAAAACCTAGGGAAAATAACGGTTCATCAGCTAAACCCATGAAGACAAGCACAAAATCTATAATAACACAATAAGAGAATAAAACTAAGCCCAACTAAAATAAAATAATGCTCTAGTGATATCCCCGTCACTTAACGGTTCTAAAGTGCTTATTTTTCAGAGCAAGTTCCACCTTTTTCAATAAAGAATTCTCACAAGAACAGTAGAAACCTTCATTCAGTACCAGCAGTCAAATGGAATCTGGTCAAATTTCAGTTGTTACATAAAATAAACTATGCAACATATTCTGAACAACTGAATTATAGCTCTCTTTAAGATTCAGACCTTGTTACGTATCAACATCATGGACTTGTCCATTGCCTTCATAGCATAAAGTTCACCTGAACCTTTCAACTCCACCAAATGAACGCTGCAATGAACACCAACAATATGATGATAAATATAAAATCAACAAATTCAAAGAAGCAAGAATGCTTAGAAAATTCAACATGATCTATGGTATCCTTGGGGAAGTTGAAAAAGAGAATGAGAGAAGATTAATTTTCTTCCTTCTCAGTCATTGTATTTATAGAGTAATTGTTACAAATAAATAAGGAAATTGCAATCAAATAGGAAAACAGAAATTAAAGCCAAATCCGTTACTACAAGGAAATATAATAATAAGAATAAATTAAAGATTGCCTATATTCTAACATGCCCCCTCAAGCTAGAGCACATAAATCAAACATGCCCAGCTTGGATGAAAGATTGTAAAATGAAGCACGTGGCAACGGTTTGGAAAGAAGATCAGCCAATTGCGAAGATGATTGAATGAATGGAGTACGTAATTCTTTGCGAAGCAACAAATCACGAATAAAATTACAGTCGACCTCAATATGCTTGGTATGCTCAAGAAACATAGGATTATTAGCAACAACTATGGTAGCCTGATTGTCACAATTCATATCCATAGGAGTAGGAGTATCAAGACCAAAATCACATAAAAGAGATCGAATCCAGTGCATCTTTGAGGCAGTATGGGCCATAGCACGGTACTCAGTCTCAGCACTTAAGCGAGCTACAACTTTTTGTTTCTTACTCTGCTAAGTAACCAAATTACCACCAACAAAGGTACAATAGCCCGAAGTTGAACGCTGATCAGTCCGACTTCCAGCCCAATCTGCATCACTATAATCAGTAACAGATAAAGATGAATAAGGCCAATAGAAAAAGTCACAAGCTGGGGACTGCTTAAGATAGTGAAGAATTTGACAAACAGCCTCATAACGCGGATGACGAGAACTGTGCATGAATTGGCTGACTACTCCCATGGCATAGGAAATATCAGGGCGAGTAACAGTGAGATAAATAAGTTTCCCCACAAGACGTCTATAACGACTCATATCAGAGAAGGGTTCGCCTAAAGTAGCATCCAATTTAGTAGAGGAGTCCATAGGAGTGTCAGCAGGACGAGCACCTAGAAGAATGGTTTCAGAGAGCAAATCCAAAACATACTTATGCTGACACATTGAAATACCCTAGGAAGAGCGAGCAATCTCAATGCCGAGAAAGTAGCGAAGACGTCTAAGGTCCTTAGTATGGAACTAAGTAGAGAGATACTGTTTCAAGGCTACAATGTCAGATGCATCATCTCCAGAAATAATAATATCATCCACATACACAATTAAAACAATAGTACCAGAAGAAGTACGTCGTATAAACACTGAATGATCAGTAGTGGATCTAGTATATCCCACACCAAGAAGGGCAAAGTTGAAGCGATCAAACCAGGCCCGAAAAGATTGTTTCAAGCCATATAAAGCGCGCCTTAATCAACACACAAGATGTTCACTACCAAGAATGTTGTAACCTGGAGGCTGATCCATATAAACTTCTTCTTGAAGTTCACCATGGAGAAATGCATTCTTAATATCAAGCTAATATAATGGCCAAGAGCGACTAACTGCTACCGCAAGAAGAATACAAACTGAATTTAGACGAGCAATTGGAGAAAAGGTCTCAGAGTAGTCAACACCATATGTCTGAGTATACCCCTTAGCAACCAATTGAGCATTAAGTTGCTCAACAGAGTCATCTGGTAGATACTTAACTATAAAAACCCAGCGGCAGCCAACTATTTGTTTCCCACTGGGAAGAGAGGTGAGTTCCCATGTCTGATTCTGATGGAGAGCATGCATTTCTTCATCTATTGCATATTTCCACCTAGGAATGGATAAAGCCTGTTTATATGAAGGAGGAATAGAAATAGAAGACAAAGCATAAACAAAGGAAGAGAAAGAGGAGAGATATGATGCTAAGATACAAAATTAGCAATAGGGTGGCGATTACAAGTTCCTATACCTTTCCGTAAAGCAATAGGTAAGTCAAAAGATGGTACCTCAAACGAAGTAGGAGGATCAGCCGAGAAGGGAAGAATAACCTTTCTATCATAATCGTGTCGGTAAACGTGTTGTAACGAAGCATGAGACCCAGATGCAGTAGGAGGAAGAGTAGGTGAAACTAATGGTTCTGAGCCGGTGGAAGATTCTAAGCCAGGGTTAATGGAGGAAGATAGAGGCATGGGAGCATATGTGGAGGATAAGGGAGCAAGAAGTGTAAGAGTATCCGCCCCCTCACGAGAAGCAATGAGATCGGGAGATAATGTGTCACCAGAAGAAGAAAAGAAAGCAGTAGAT
>JAVXUM010000036.1:31122019-31132283 GCA_035590655.1 Pouteria glomerata
CCAGTGACCAGGTTTACAGATGTTAGTTGTGGGTCCCATTGCGTGACCGTTGTGTATGCTCTGATGCAATGACCAGTTATTCATAATTTGTATGTTTATCACTCACTCCTCGGATCCTCGGGTCTGGGGCGTGACATACTTAGTCTCAATAGGCTACCAGGAATTTAATCATTTACTCCTACATCCATCTTATTTACTATCAAGTAGGGATGTTTCCCAAGTTCTCACATCTCTAGACATTGCATTCGATGTTCTAGTAACCATTCTTTGTTCTAACCATTCTCACCACAATTAATCCTATAAGATAGCAACCGGCCTCGAAATGTTGAATATATCCTGCAATCATGCAACATGTAATATTGGAGTCCCACTGTCCCCTAGGTATTCTTGCCTAGACTCTGATACCACCTTGTTATGCCCTGAATCTCGTGACTCGAGGTGTGAGTGATAATGACATACACACATGAACTAACATAAACAATTCTCTGATCAGAGCCACGCAACATCCACGCAATGGACCCATAAGATATATAAACATATAGTAATGGAACATAAATATTAGGCCTTATAGCCATTACAACCACAAAATATACAAATATTTCCATTTCAGTATCATTACAGTCCCAAAAGACTACATAACATATGTAAGCAAAAGGTAGGTGATCTCTAAGAAGGCTCATATAAATTCCATTCTATTATGCCTAAAGGTTCACCTCGGCATTTTGACCAGTCCCTGCAACCAAATCTGTAAAGACGTGAGCACTGGTCTACTTGTGCCCACGTAATTGCACAATAGTATGTATAAAAGTTAAAATACTAATATGATATAACCTTTCTGTTTATAACTTTAAATGAATATGCAAGTGTAAGTTAAGTTTCCTTCACATCCTTATTATGCATAAAACTATAAGTGTGCAAACTCAGTCATTAATCATAAATAATCCAGACACATTAATCATTAACTTCAAACAAAACACATCATAAAGAAACTTTCAAACTCATCATTGCATCACTTTCAAGCACATAACAAGTTGTCGGGGATGGGTACATCAACAAATCGTCTTTTATGGGAACCCACCCAACAGAAACAATTGAACCGAAGAGCATATTGTGGGCTACTAACCCACTGGCATGTAGACCATAACCCTGCGCAGGTCCCAGAGGGTAAAACTCATGACCCTTTTTATTTCCGTACCCCACCACACTCCCCGATGCCACAACAATCGCAATAGCTCATCAACCATCACATCAATCATCATACATCGTATCAAGCCAACAATCACATATATAGTGATCATACTTTTCATTAAAATCATCATTTCATTCATTTGGTTATAACATAAGATCATGGATTAATTTAGTAACTTTACCACGTTACTTTTATCATTCCCTTACATTATACAACAATCATAACACATAATAATCAATGTTATCATTTAAGAACTCCCATGAGGTTATTTATCAACATTAATACCATATATGATCCTTAGATCGGATAAGTGAAAAGAAAAACCAAATTTTAACTTTTGGGAGGGGCACATGTGCCCCACTCCTAGGCACGGGCACCCCAGTAGTCCAAAATTTAACTATTGTTTTACATTTAAATCAAATTTGCAAGCCTTATGTTCCTAACGTTGTTTCATCCCAAATTTTAATGAAACTAAAAGTTTAAGGTATTATTTAGTGCCAAAAAAATTCCAAGGATGAATAAATACTAGATCCTATCACCTTATGTTTCAAATCAAATTTTAAGTTCCAAAGGTTCAACAAACACCTATAATTTGTTTTTCTTCCATGTTTCTACTTCCTTGCCTTTTAAATATACTAAAAAAAGTTAGAAAGTTCCCTACCTCAAATTGAAACAAAGAAGTTTGAAGATGAGGAGCTTTTGATCCCTGACTTCTTATTTCAAGTAAATCCAACCTTCATTTCTTCAATTCCTTCTTCTTGGTTCCAAATCAAATAATCACCTTAACACATACATAACCCTAGGTTAAGTTTCTAGGAGAAACCTTAGATTAAAATTGGAGAGAAATCAATACTTAAATAACTTACCAAAATCACATTTTCTCTTTGATGTTTTGATGGATCTTCTCCCTTCTCTAAGCCCTTCTTCTTTTTCTTTCTCTTCTTCTCCTCTTTCTTCTTTCTTTTTTTCTCCAATTTCTTCTTCTCCCAAACACTAAAATTCTAGGTTCTTCTTCCCCTTTCTTTCTTATATATACATATGTCCCTTACCAGAATATCAACCATGTTAAAACCCATTTTTACCCTTAAAAGTCATTCAAGTGGGCCCCACATGTTCAGCCTTTCTTTTGGTCAAATTTGTCATCTTCAGCATAAGTGGGGCGCCCCTCATGCCACGGGCGCCCCACCCTGAATCAAGTGGGCGCCCCTAGAGAGGTTAAACGTTGGCTTTCTTTGAGGCATTTCATCAACAGGTGGTTGGGCACTACCACAGGCGCCCCTGTCATTCTCGGGCGCCCCTGAGGGGTTGTGAAACGGGCGCCCCTCAGCAGACTTCCAGAACAAAAGGTCTAAATTTGCACTATTTTGCTCATTTTTCTCAAAATTCTCACCCCTAAGGCCCACCTAACCACCAAGACTACTTCATTTAGATACTCTCGCACCAAAAACATGTTTAAAATTATAAATTTATATTCATACTAAAATTCAGGATATTACACATCCAATGCCAGACATTTATGTAACAATCTCCAAATGAAAAAAGAAACCTGTAATGGGATGTGTCTCTGCCAAATAAGTGAAAAAATTAGCCTCTCAAGTTTGGAAGTCCGTACATGGTTTGAAGTAATGCATAAAGAGAAATCCCCGTCTAAGGAAAGGCTTCATCGAATCAAATCCTGACCCTCCTGCCTCGTTGGAATTAAAAATATCTCCTCAGTAATAGAGATGGGTAAAATAGCCAAAATCATCTCCTTCTCCTATCCAGTATCAGTCCAAAGAGAGAATACAAAAGCTCAGGAAGAGGCCATTAGGTTAAATGCCTCCAGGGGTAATTATCAACCCAACAATCATGCTAGAAACTAGAATTCCCTAACCCGATAAGCCATCACACATGGGGCACAGCCATAGCCTGAACTACACAGGAACGCCTCTACAAGGGAGAAGCAAGATAAGTGAAAAATACTGTACAAAGATGAGCTACCTTACAGTATTTGGCCTTCATGAACTAGGCTCACAAAGATCTCCGTGCACAAAAGTTCCACCAAAGTTTTATCTCACAAGCAGAAGCCACACCAGTAAAAGAATGGATTTCCATGCCACCTTTCTCCACAAGAAAGTACAAAGAGGCCTACTTACACCAATGAATTTTCCTTGAAGTGTCGGAATCACCCTAAAGGAATTTAGTGAACAGTCTCTCCAATTGGTGAAAAACATCTGAAAGAGGCCTTAACAAACGAAATAGATAAATAGGTATTGTAGAAAGTACATGCCAAATTAATATAATCTTACCCCTTAAGGACAGCAGACGAGTAGCCCAACCTGAGATTTTATCTCTAACCTTCTTCACAAAATCCTCAGAAAAAACAATCTTCAAATGACCCAGATAAATAGGACATCCAAGATAAGTAAAAGGGAGATCACCATATTGGAAGACCGTAATAGAATTGATAATACTTCGCCTCGGACCAGTACTTACCTTTCCAACATAGTACCTACTTTTGGCTTGGCTGACAAGCCGACCTAAAACTTCCTTGTATCTATGCAGAATGCCCATTATTTTCTAAAGACTATCCCGACTCCCATTAGGAAATATAATGATATTATCAGCAAAACTCAAATTAGAGATAGTAAGAGGAGCTCCTGTAACATAAGCAACAGAAGGATGTTAAGCTACGAACAAATCTAAACTCCCAGAATGGAATTCAGCTGCAATAATAAAGAGGCTAGGTGAGATGGGATCATCTTGACGTAATCCTCACTGTGATTGGAAAAATCCCTTAGCGACACCATTAACCATAAAGGAAAACCAAAGCCTCGTGATGGCTCTTTGAATTAAGGATATCCATTGCTCCAAGAAACTAAAGGATCTAAGTTTTGAATAATGAATAGCCAAGACATCCTATCATAAGCTTTAGCCATATGAAGGTTTAGAACTACATTACCTCCCCAAGTCCTTTTACTCAAATCATGAACTATCTCTTGGGCTAATAGAATATTATCAGGAATTTGTCTGCTCGGAACAAAACCATTTTGGGAGGGAAAAATGATTTGAGGTAATAAGCGTGACAATCCGGTTACCAAAATCTTTGTAATAACTTTGTTACTCACATTGCAAAGGTTTATAGGCCTAAAATTAGCCCAAGTAATAGGAGAAGGCTTTTTAGGAAGCATAACTAGTAAAGTACTCAAAAAGTCTCTAGGCATGGACGATCTACTGAAGTAGTCCAGAACAACATTATGAAGGTCCATGCTAATTATATCCTAACAAGCCAAGTAAAATTTACTGCAAAAATCATCAGAGTCAGGAGAGCTATCAGAATCAAAGGAAAAAGACAACATCTTTAACTTCCTCAATGAAGGAGTTTCACATAAAATATCGTTATCAGCTTCAATCACCAAAGCAGGAATAAAATCAAAGTCCATCGGCTCAAAATGGGAAGAATCCCCAGAGAAAAGAGATTGAAAATAATCAATAGCTGAAGCATTTATGCCTGAAGAGTTAGTAATCCAAGCTCCATCATCATCCTAAATTCGATGAATAGAGAGAATATGATGTTTCTTTCGAGTAATAGCATGAAAGAAACGGGAATTGGAATTTCGCTTTCGAAGCCACTTTACCCTAGATTATTGTCTTAAAAAAGATTCCTCCTGAGATGACGCCTGAAATAAGCAAGCTTTGGCACACTGTAAAGCAACTCTATCCTGTTCAGAACCTGAAGCATTATATAACATCTCCTTATTAAGCACCTCCTATTTAGCCTCAAGAACTTTACTGAAAACATTCCCAAAAACCTTTTTATTCCAACACTTAAGTTTGTGTTTGAGCCAGATAAGCTTCTGCTGAAAAGCAACCATGTTACGAGAAAAAGCAGGCCTAAGCCAATTCTGTTTCACCATGTCCAAAAAATCTGGGTGCTTGAGCCAAGCATGTAGAAATTTAATACAACTAGGACCACAAGCATACCGCATATCACAAGAAAATAGCAAAAATGAGTGGTCTGAACTAGCACGATTAAAATGAGACAATTTAAACGTTGGAAACCTGACACTCCACTGATGATTCACTACAATTCTATCCAATCTATGCCTAGTGAAGCCATTTGCCCAGGTGTAATGAGTGCCCTCAAACCCAGCATCTTCTAAACCACAACCCATAAGAGCCACATTAAAGTCATCAATGGCTGACTAAAGTTGAGGGTGCAACCCAACCACTTCAAAGTGTTGCTGAAGCACGATAAAGTCCCCACCAACCATCCAGGCTCCATCAATTTCCCCAAAAAAATAAGTTAAAGCAGCCTAAAGTTCCATACCTAGAGGACCAGAACATTTAGCATAAACATAAGAAATAAAGATAAGCTTAGTAAGGGAAGATACAATGAATTACCTGACCCATATAATATAATATCTGTATATCAAAAGGTTGAGACCAAAAAACCCAAATTTTACCCGAGGCTGAAGCAAATGCACATTCCATCCCCAACTTGATTTTGAGAAAAGTAAGCTTATCAATGGTAGGGAAAGGCTCCATTATGCAAAGTAACCGTAAGTGATGGATTTTGATAAGTTATTCTATATTACTTGTGTAAGTGTTTGAGGGAGATTAAACACCATACCATATACTTCAATGATTTTGCTTGGATTAAGTGATATGATTGATAGTTGTATATATATACACATGCATGCCTATATGAGAGAGAAAGAGATAAATCTTCACCCATTTGCATCAAATACATGCCATTTAGTTCCAATTGGAGTTTGAGGCTTGTTAGGGACATTGTTAGCATACTTTTACATTATTTTGCATGAAGAATTGTGTAAGGTATTATGTTGGCAAATCCAAATAAATCTTGAACTAAATATTATAGATATATTTGTTTCCTAATCATATTAAAAGAAAAAGGTCAATGTTTCCTAAATTGAATAGAATTTAAGAACTTTCTAAAATAATGTTGATACAGTTGAAAGAATATGCCTAAATCAAGAAGAAGTCCTACATGCTCAAAAAGAGAAATTTTAGAAAAATAAGAAGTCCAAATATAATCCAGAAAGGCCCACAGGCAAGCCATAGGGAAGTCGATAGATTGAGCATAGAGGAATTGAAGTAGAATTTTGAAACAATGTACCTAGCAGCCAAGGCATAGGGAAGGTAACTCTTTAACCCCTCAACAATGCACCCCACAAAGAGGGTGCAAGGAACCCAATGGTTTGGGATATGAAGAGTCTAAAAATATTTAGTTTCCTATTTAGCCAAGTTTGAACTGTATCTTATAATTTTATATATATGTATCACTCTTAATATAACATACACACTCGACTACATATTATAGAGACTTAGAGAAAGAGATTTTTATTTGTTAGATCTTAATGATCTTTCTCTTGTTTTCTTTTATTCTTTATCTACTTTCTGTGTGACTCAGAAAGTCCACTTATTAAGGTTTATTAAGTGATTCGAGTAAGAGTGACGAAATGGTTTATATGAGTGAATCGTAGTGAATTTGGGTATAATATTGTAACCTAGTTATATAATGCTATTATTGTTGAGTTTTTTATTTTTCGTTTTTTTCCTATGATAGAGTTTTCTCATTAATCTTTTGGTGTTATTTTTCCTACTATGTGTGTGATTGCGCATTTGATTTGATTCAAAAATTTCAAATGGTATCAAAGCAGGTCACTCTATATTTTTGAGTGAGATTTTTAGCCTAAATCAATAGATCCACTAAGCGGAGGAGGTTTACGTTCCAGACCACCATAGTTTGATAAAACTAACTACTCATACTAGAAAGTTAGAATGCAATCCTTTATCCTGGGGATAAATCACAAAGTTTAGATTATTGTGGCTCAAGGATGGGAAGAACCAACACATGAAGTTAACGGTTAGGCAAAGCCAAGGCCAATTCTAACACGGATGAAATATGTACAAGACAGTTCAGAATGGAATTTTAAAGCTTTGAGTGTTGTTATCCTAAATAGTAACACTAGAGGGGGGTGAATAAGGTTGTTTAAAAAATTTTACAAATAAAATTTTAGCTCCTAAAATAAATATGTTAAAATGAAAAGGATAATCAAATATGGAATACACTTAAAAATATTCAATATTTGTAGATAAAGAGTGAGTGCTAGTATTTGCAATAAATATAAAGAGAAGGGAAGAGAAGCAAACATAATTGATTTATAGTGGTTCGGCTTCAATGTTGCCTATGTCTACTCCCCCAAGGCCTTCCTTAAAATTTTTCACTATTTTTTGAAAATCTTGTTACACGCTTCCAAAGGTGCTAGAAAACATCTCCAAGTGATTCTATTCCCAAATCACTTCACAAGTTTATCTCAAAGAATATTGCTTGTCTTAGTTCTAACACTCAAACCAAAATCAACAAGAGCTCACCTAACTCTCACAAATCAATGAGATTATAAATTTTCCTTTCTTAGAATAAGAATGATAAGTTTAACACTCAATTAAATAAGAAAGAAACTCTCACAAGTTGAATATGAAATATAAAGCACAAGTGTAAGAAGAAATCACTCTATGTTTGCAAAATGATGAGCTTTCTTGTATCTCTTTGTACGCACTTCTTTCTTACCTTTGTTTTACTTTTTGAATTTGAGTTTGAGACTATATTTATGGACAAAAATTCCAAAATGGCAGTTGCTAAGTGAAAAGACACTTTTGCCCTTCAAAGAACTTGAATTTCCTTGCTTTTAATGCTTCTTTTTAGATTCAGATTTTCTGAGATACATTTGTAACCGTTTTTCACCTTCATAATGTTCACATCTGACATTCACTAAGAGTAATGACTTTGTAGATATATAAGTTGACTATCAGCTTACCAAATTTAAGCTCTATCCAACGGTTAGATTTTTAGATATAGCCTCCAAACCAAGACTAGCTCCATATAACTTTTTCTGAAAATCTGAATCAGTGTTTCTAATTAAGGCCACTATTTCACCATGATAGTTTTAGAATTTGAAGAAACTTAAACTACAAAAGTTGTAGCTTGTAAGTCTTCTTTTCACACACCAAAAATCCAAATTTTTAAAGTTATAGAATATAAGTTATGCCTCAAAAACCAAAACTACCTCCAGAATTCAAGATTAAAATCTCTTCTATAATGAATAATTTTCTAGCTAATTTTTGGATATATTAACTTTAGATTCACAAACATTTTCCTTTGGTAAAGTTGTCGATATGGAAGTCTAGTTTACTATATTAAAATTTCATTAAAATTGAACCGTTAGATCTTTAGATATCTTCAAAATACTAAGATATATCTGATTTCTCTGTTCATCCAAGTTAACCTTCTAGTTCATGTCTTCATCTTTCATTAATTTCCATTATTCCAAACTTTGAAATTCTTATATTTATTCATCCAAATTATCTAAAAATACCTCAAAAATAATATCAATCTCTTCCAAGCATATTATCTTAAATCTCTCAAATTAAAATGAATTGTAACATTTCATAGAATGTCTATTTAAAAATTAATTGTGAAAATTTAATTCAATGTTTGTTATCATCAAAATAAATTATAAAATTAAATTTATAAACCTTGGGTCAACAAGCACCATCTTTGTTGCCACAAGTCCAAATAAGTTCTGCTGAATTTCGAGGTACACCAGTGCAAGAAAAACATGATTATTCTACAAAGCACGCATAAAGGTAATCTTCAGGTTAAAACTTCCAAACTTTAAAAGCTTACTTTTGAATTTGAAGACTTGAAGATGATTGATGATGAGAAGTTTGACGATTTTTATATGCATTTAAGCCACGTTGTATATTCATGCCATAATCTTGGAAAGCTCATCCTTGAATCTAAAGTGGTACGTAAAATCCTATGATCTTTTTCCTATGCTTTTGATGCTAAAGTTACTACTTTTGAAAAAGTTAGACAAGTACATATAACGAAGATTAAGGACCTCGTAAGATCCTTACAAACATTTGAGGCGAATATGCTTAAACCACAAAAGGCCTTAAAAGGAATTACTCTCAAGACAGTGAAATAAGAAGAAGAACAAGAACAAGAAAAATAAGAATCAGATGAATAGATGGCTTTGATGGCTAAGAAATTCAATATGGCTGACAAAGACAGTGATAAGAAGCCAAAGTAGATTTAGTGCTTTGAATATCAAAGATATGGCCACTTTGCACAAGATTGTGGAAAGAAAAAGGAGAATATGAAACAAATTAAAGTGATGAATGCTACACTTGATAACGACCTCGACTTTAATGAGTCTACTACATCCGCCTCTTTAGAAAACGAAGGTAATTTTATTATCTTTTTAGTCTCTCACACTTCATAGATAGGTACATTCTTTGGATCCTGGAGTGGTATCGAGTTGTCAAACTATATGAATGTTGACTCCAAAAATGAATTTGACAACAACTTTAAGAAGCATACAACAATCTTTTTAAGGAATGTTGTGATCTGAAGAAAAAAAAAAAAAAACTAGCATCAAAGGAATAATATGTTGAAGAACAAGAGAGACAACTTAAAGATTGAGAACAAAAACTCATAGGTAAATTATCTTTTTTGAAATATGATAAAATTTTTTAGTCTCAAAGTGCATATAAGTTTAAAGCAAAGCTTGAAGAGAAGAACGAAAAGATTGAAAAATTAGAGAAAGTCATTAGGGAACTACAAGCAAATATCAAGGAACTAGAATAATAGATAAAACATGATGGTAAGATTCTTGAGAAGATAAACTCTAGTTCAAACATGATAGATAAGATTTGGAGCAAGCAGAGGCCACATGGAGATAAATTTAGCCTAGGATACAATGGAGAGAAGATCACACCTATAGTGTCTCTATCTTCTTCGAAAGCTCCAAAATTTGCCTCAAATGATGCAAAAGCTTCAAAAACTTTCTCAAAGCATGTAACACCACCAAAGAGAAGTGCTCTAAAAGTTAAATCTCAATAGTTTCCTCCATGGGTGGAGCCATGTGGAGGCAAGGGGAGGCAAGTGACCCCCCTCAATTTTAGACACAAAATTACTAAAATACCCTTAATATTTTAATTTTATTAAAAAATTAAAATTAATTCAAAATTTTTTAATATAAAAGTAATTTACAAGAATCAAAA
>JAVXUM010000036.1:31197123-31215068 GCA_035590655.1 Pouteria glomerata
CACATATCAGCTATATTGGGCTCCATAGAATTCCACAATAGACTAACAAGATGAGCATCTTCTTGGACCTAAGTATCATACTTAGGATTCGTTTTAGGAGGTTCAGTCTCAGTTAAGTGCTTTTGCTTTCCATAACCCGTTAACGCAATCTTAATAGCTTTAGACCACTGAATGTAATTCGACCTATTCAATTTTCTGGTAGTTAACTGTTGAGGCATAGGGATGGAACCACCTTTCATTATTTGCTCAAAAGAAGCCTCTGTAGCCATTTAAAATAGTAAACAGAAGCTTGAAGAGAAATTACCGGATGAACAGTCTCGGACAAAGAAAGGAGTCAAACAAAAGTTGACCAATTACCAAATAAACTACTCAGGCGGGGTCGCTGGAGGGAGGAGAATGTCCGATGAAGAAGGTTGGAGGGCAACTGACAACCCACACGCCATCAATCGCGGCTTAAGCGTCGATGCGTGAGGCCCACGCGCAGCCGTGTAGGTGGTGTGTGGAGGCGTGTGGCTTCTTCTCCAGCGACGACCCTACTTTGACGGCAGTTGTCTGACATTGACGACTGCTCCCAGCTTCTTCACTTGTTGAAATGACACCCAAATGGGCTGACCCACGCTTGACAGAGACAAAGTACCGTGACCAACGCTGGAGTTTTCTTTGTGTACACTGTTCTGACAGTGTTAAAGACACACAGCGGACAAATTGGCAATTCTATGTACGCTTTGATAACATGTAAAATTAGTAAACTAAGAAGAATTGCACTCCACACACCCAACTGGGTGCTTATGTATTGATTTATACTCAACTGAAATGAGGCTATGCATAGTCTAGGGAGACTCTACAAGTTCCATAGAAGACTCTACAGGTTCCATAAGTCTACATATGCCCTACACATTCATGCTATAATTAATGTACATACATTAACAGCGTCTATTAACAAAGTCTGTTTAATTGTGTTTGCCATAAAAACACGCTAATAAAATGAATGTAATATGCAGTAAAAAGTGAAAAGAAACTATTAGAATTGATCGTGAGATGGTAAAAATAGCACCTTTTGAAGATAAATTGACGAAAAATCAGTTAAGGTGGTTTGACAATATATACAGATGTGCTAAATTTGGGGATTGTTAACATTGAAATTGTAACGACCTGCATGTACACAATAAAATATTGTTTTTTTAGGGCTTGGTTAGTTGCCTCTCAAGGGTCACTCATCCTCATACTGCTCTCACTCGAGCACGCTTGATCTTAGAGTTCTTATTGAACCCATTGCCCTCACAACTTTAAAAGGTAGTGTACTTTATAGATGTTAAACATTACATATATATTACTTCCTTCCTCTACTAGGACGATGTGGGATAGAATGCATTGCTTCTCTGCTTCACCTCCTGCTTTACTCTCTCGCAAGTTGGAGTCCCATCATAGGGAGGTCCCTCACAGTCTCTCACAATCCTTCCCCTATTAGGGCATACGTCTTCGCGTGGCTATGTGCTGCTGAGTCTCTCATAGGTAGGTCCCACACATGCGGCGCCCACACATGGTGTCACACTTTCAACTGAATATTGGGTCTAATGCAATTTATAGTGACCCACATCTACATAGTATAATATTGTCTGTTTTAGGGTTGGTTAGTTACTTCTCAGGGGGTCACTCATTCTGGCATTGCTCTCACTCGAGCACTCTCAACCCTGAAGTTCCCACTGCACCTAGTGCCCTCATTGCTTTAAAACGCGTTGTATTTTATAGATATCGAACATTACATTTATTCTGCTTCCTTTCTCTATCTAGGTGATGTGGGATAGAAGGCATTATTTCTCTGCTTCACTCTCCTGCAAGCAGAGTCCCATTATAGAGAAGTCCTTCATAATCCCTCACACAAATTGTGCGTAATGCGAGGGGCTTAGGTAGACTGAAACTAATGTGGGTATAAATAATAATAATAATAATAATAATAATAATAATAATAAAGTTCAATGTGATTTAATGGAGGAAATGAGCCAATTGAGTGGAATAAAAAAAATTCATGCAGGCAACCCCATTTAGTTGGGAAATGGCTAAATTAAGTTCTGTTGAGTATTAACTTTTACAACATTGTAACTTGTTGAAAAAATGCAATTTATTAGTCTACTCATTTGGTTGTTTGTCCCTTTTGATTGGATTAATGGTTGAATTCATATTTCTTCTACAGGAGAAGAAACTTCTTTTGGAAAGAAACGGCCCTCGTGTTGCAAGGATATCTGTATTTGAGGTGTGCGGCCAAATCTGATTGTACAGAATGCCTGTGTGCTGCTTTGCTATTTATTTCCTTGTTGGCTAAAAAAAAGTTGTTTAAAATTTCAAATGACTTACTGATGTTTAAAAAAGCATAATTTCGATGTCATAAAGAATAAGAAAAACACTCACAATGCTAAAGTCCAACAAGAATGACAGTCTTTCTACCATTGGGACATCCAATTAATGCAGCCTGACATACGTAGATGCAAGCATCAATTCTATCATCTGGGAGATAGGAAGATATATACGGCAATGTCAATAGTTTCATTTATGGTGGCCCTTGTTGGCAATGGTGCACTGTTTTATTGAATTAATAAAATAATTTTATAACAAAATGTCCTGTTTTTGCTATGTGATCTTTTTTCTGGGGATTTTTGTAGTTGCCACGATGACTTGATTCCCAAATGAAAGTTGTGAGGACTTGCAACAGAATTCTTATTTACAGAACTTTATACTTTTTAATAGCTTTATATTCTTTTTGATACAAAAAATATTTTCGTCTTTGTAAAATTTCATTGGTTTGTTGCATGTTATAAAAATTATTAAAAAATTGCATTATGAAAAAATAATTCTTTTATTTTTGTTGAATTCTTTCCTTTCCATGTGATGCAGACTAATAGATTGTCCAAGAACAACCTTATTGGCTATTGTGAAATTGATCTATTTGAATTTCTTACTCAGGTGAGTTGTAATTTTTATTGAATAAGTTATTCCATTTTATAGTTTTTATTTTGTCCATGAATCATGCTTTTGGCCATATTTTAAGTTTCATGGGTACCTTTGGTATCATGCTGTGGGACTGTACGTGAAAAGTTTATTTGAAGTTTGCATCCATTTAGTGAAAGAATAATAAAAAGAACGGAAAGAGGAAGTATTTCTTTTGCGCGCAATTTGAATTCCAATTTCCATCATATAAAACTCAGAATTCATGCTATGTTGCTTTGTCATTACCTCTTTGCATTTTTTATTTACTTCTATATATATGTGGATGTGTTTCCAACACGTCTTGCATGGAAAGTTTTCTTCTATTTCTTTTGAAATTCATATTCATATAGCATAAATTTTGGGAGATAATAAAGAGAAATATAAACTATTAACATCATCATCATCTTCGTCTTCGTCTTCGTCTTCGTCTTCGTCTTCGTCTTCTTTGGAGCTCAGTGCTTATTCTGATTGGGCTAGGGACTCTATGGATTGCAAATCTACTACTGGTTTTTGTGTTTGTCTTGACAATTCTCTTATCTACTTGAAAAGCAAAAAGTAAACAGTTGTTGCTCAATCATCTGCTAAGGCTAAGTATCGCGTTACGGCCAGCACTATTGTTGAACTTGTTTGGTTGCGTTGGCTTCTTGTTGACTTTGGTACTTCGTTATCTACACCCACTCCAATGTATTGTGGCAACAAAAGTGCTATTTAAGTAGCGCACAACTCAGTTTTTCATTAGTGCACCAATCATATGGAAATTGACTGTCATTTATGTTCATTATCTTAAGTTTGGAACTCTTTTCCTTCCTTTTCTTTTCATCTACTATGCGGTTGGGTGATTTCTTCACAAAGACTCACACAGTTCAACGCTTCTATTTTCTAGTTGGAAAAATCTTCTTGTTCTCTCCCATCACATCATGAGTTTGAGTGAGGGTATTAGAGTAATATTAACTTATTACAGTTAAGAGTAAAATAGGCATTAGCACTTGGATGTTGCTTAATATAATAAAGGGCCGCATGTTACATTCTAATTATGTTTTTCTCTAATGCAATTATGCAGCAGTTATATGTTCTTTTCTTTCTATAATAGACAATTCTTATTCTTTTTTTTTTTTCTGATTAATTCTTACAAATCTTTTATTTTAGTTGTCTTGAAATAAGGTCACCATGCATCATGCAACCCACTAGTTAATTGGCCTTTGAGCTAAGCTTATGAGAGATGATCTAGAACTATTTAATTTTTTTATGGCATTATGGAACTCAGTTCAATGCAACTCACCCATATAGGATTTCAACATTGTTATGAGTGCCTCTAGTAAAGTACCATGGACAATGTGGAAGAAGGCAATCTTGCAGGACTACAAGATTCTGTCATTTTGAGGTACCGAGCTGTAGGAAGTTTGAAATATTATTGAGGAAAGACTTGTGTCCTTTTGTTTTCATAATGGACGTGCTAATTGTGAAGGGCTGCATTTACGGGCCAGGAATTTTGGAACACTTTTTGAACACTTTTTCTTAGAATATTCAGAATGCCAATAGTACATTCCCTGTTTTCATGTGGCATGATGGAATGAGGAATGGAGCAGCTTCCTTCTCTGTTCATCTTTTTTTCATAGTAAATTTTTCAACAATATACTATATTTATAAATTGTGAAGGGAGTTCTGTTTTATTTTTATTTTTTTAGAAGAGGTATTAGATGACCCATAGGTGTCTTGAGTTGGTGACTTCATTACTGTGATGCCAAGAATGACAGTTGACATCACGTTTTCATACTAACTTGGTATACGTTTGTTAGTATAGAGTGCTTCACATCAATAATATCACATACGAAGTTGGTATACGTTTTTATTTCTGGTTTCCTTATTTTAGCATAATTCATTTTGTTATCATAGAGTGCTTTTTTTTTCCCCAAACACGGCATCTGTCCAAAATTAATGATTGGGGTACATATTTCAGGTTCACATGTTTTCTATTGTTTATGCTGGCACAGATTTATCTATTTGTTTTTATTGGGCTTAAGAGGAAATTATTTGGCAGGATTCTGATTCTGATTGTGAGGTATTTCACTTGTTAGATGTATCTTCATCTGACATAGTTGTTGGCCATATTTCTGTTTCATGTTCTGTTGAGGTTCGTAGCACCAGGTTACCCTTTTCTATTGATTGATCTATCCTATGAGCAGTATTTTCTTATGGGTAATATGACAGTTAGTTTAAACATTGACAGGATCCAATTGAAACAGAAAAAAATTTTGCAAGGCGCATCTTGTCTATAGTGGTACGCTATAACTCATCTTCCTCCCTCTCTTATGATATACACTCAATTTTATCTACCTTGTTTGTAGTGGTATGTTATTGTATGGCCAAGAATTATTGTTTGTAGTGGTTTGTTTTTCATTTATGGATTCACAAAAAACTAAGGAGTTTATAGACTGCTGAGTTCTATTTGTACTAATATTCATGGAACATATAAAATGTCATACCCTACACTTAGTTCCTATTTGTACTCTTATGTTATGCTGTTGGATGAACAAATTTATAAATATTTTGTCAAGCGAGAGTAATTGCTTGTGCATATGGTTTTTGTTGAGCTGTATAGAGGAATTTGATCCTTTCGTACCATGGGTTGCATTCCCGTGATGCCTTTTTCAATATAATTTATATTACATATAAAAAAAAATTATATATATGTGTATATATATCTTTTTCTTTACATATTTCACCTCTCAATCATTTTAGCTTGGAAACACATGTTAAGAGTCAGGATTAGAAATAATATGATAGGAGAATTACGACATTAATAGTTGATAGGATATGATTTAAAATTCCAGAGGAATTTTTTTATAGGGCAGAGTAGAGGAAGTCAAATAACGTTTGGTGGATTAGGATACCATATGTTCACTATTAGGGGAGGATGGTATTTGGCATTTGAAGGCTTAAGTTTGACAGAGATTTTGAAGAAAGGTAATTTTTTCAAAATATGGTAGGTCATGTGGAGCTTAGTCTACTTCCAAATGGGGGTAGTAGACATAGTGTCAGGCTTTAGAAAGACATTTGAAGTACACAGGATGAGTTTAATAAATTTCTATATATGGAGGTGGAGAATGGGGAGCAAGTGAGATTTTGGAGTCACCCTTGGTTGGATGGGTGGAGGTTGTGTAATTTATTTTCGAGTTGGCTATGAATAGAGTGGCCCCAGTGGAAATTTCTTTTTCTTTGGAAAGAGTTGATATTGTTTGGAATATTAATCTTCGTGGAAATCTACATAACTGGGATTTGGACAGCTTACAAAATCTTATTGTAATATTGTATTCTTTGAAGGTAGGTTGAAGGGAAGGGTGGTATCCATGGGAAAGTAGCTAATTGGTGATATTTGATTTTTTGTATTATGATTTATTGGTAGTAAGGAGGGTTGGAAAGTAGCTAAATTGGTAATATTTGATGTTAAGTTGTATTATGATTTATTAGCAGTAAGGAAGGAAGCTAGTTTCCCTTGGAAGGATTTGGAAGTATGGTGCGCTTCTAAAGATTTTTTTTTTTTTCTTTTTGTTCATTTGGTTTGTTATACATGAAAAATCCATCCTATTGACAATTTCAATTTGAAGAGAACGATTTCAGTCAATCAGTGTTGCTTATGCAAAAGGATGGGAAAGCAATTGATCGTCTTTTGTGTTTTTCTGGGTTAGGGAATTACGAAAGTTGTCTCTTTTTGCTTTTGGAATTTAGTGGCTATTTCCCAAAGAAGCAAAACAGGTTTTTGAAGACTGGTGGGGTTTTTTGAGTCAATAAAGGAGAAGGAAAACATGGAAGATAGTTACTTATTGCGTAGCTTGGTTGATATAGGGTGAAAGGAATAGAAGATCATTCCAAGGCATTGAGTTTCCATTGTATATAGTAAAGAGTTTTGATTTTGGCTACTTTGTTAGATGGTTATCAGGAGGAGGGAACCAGACTTGTTTGAAGGTTTTTTTTTTTTTTTTAAATCTTTTGTTGGGGATATGCTTCCCTACTTTGTATTGATTGATTTCTTTTTGTAATTGAGTGGCATCCCCTTGATGCCTTTTTAATAAAATCATTTACTTATAAAAAAATGATTGAAAATTATGCCTATGGTAGATTTCAATAGATTGAGCCCTTATGGTTTGTGCAGGACTATAATCATGATGGAAAGCTCTCATTTTCTGAGTTCTCTGACTTAATCAATGCATTTGGCAATCAACTGGCAGCTGACAAGGTTTAATTTTCTTTCTCTGTGTATTTTAGTTCCTAGCACCTCTTTTGGAAATTCATATGTATTGGGCCACTGGTTCTTGAATTGTCTTGGGTACTTTTGGATGCCTGGATTTGGATTTGACTGGCACATTTTTATATTAGAGCTGAAATCAGTAATTAAAATTGCCTTCCTACGTTAATCTCTAGTTTACAGATTTGGGATATATAGTTTGTCTGGTAGTTCTTCCAAAATTAAATTTGCATGTTAAGTAAATTTTTAAATCAAAATTTTTTTCGTTCCAAATATTCATATCCAAACTGTTATCCTTTTAACAAGATGGTTGCTTTTCCTTAGAATTTGTTTTTCCTGAACTTTATTGCCTCACCAATTCATTTTTACTTGTTTACTAGAAAGAAGAGCTCTTTAAAGCAGCTGATAAGAATGGGGATGGTGTTGTTAGCATGGATGAGCTGGCTGTTCTTCTTGCTATTCAACAAGAAAAGTAAGGCTATCTAAATTAAGTAGCTTGGATCTGATCTGAATGTTGCACTATCTGTTCTTTTGTTTCTAGTGTTATAGACTTCAACAGCCAACATGAAATGTCTATGCTCTCTTGTGATGTTAATTTATTTTTGTGTTAAAAATACATTAATCTTTTATTTATATGTTTTTGAAAAAAAAATTATTTACAGACAAATTAAATGTTTTATGCCTTAAACTCCCTAAAATTAAAAAAAAAAAAATTAACAGATAAGGAATTGATTACTATAAATTTATATTATTTGACCTTCTTATTTAATTCTGATGAATTTCATGAGTAAGAATCATATATTTCATATATCATCTAATGGTTTTTACATATATATATAGGAGGATCAATTTCCTCATTTGGTAACAAATATTCTACAAACTAGGAAACTAATTAAGCTAAGGAAATAATTTACAAGGAAAGAAATCAGCTAGAATCATGGAGATATGATTGCAAATCAATCTCAATATGATTTGCTGATATTAGGTAACATAATAATTTTTTAGGATCCTTAGAATTTCACAAATTCCAAGATTCTTCTTCAAAATTACGATGCATTTCATGTATGTCTAAGTTATGGATAAGTGTATCTCCCGAGTGTGTGAATCTTGTCCGATGAATGTCGGTATCCGACACAGACACAACATGGGTATGTCCTTCCATGTTTCTTAGGTTGTAATAGTGAGATATTTTAGTTAACCTGTATGTTTCAAGTTTTGTCTTCAAAATGTTGAGTTGTTGACTAACATATTATGCATTCTCCTTAGGATACGATCTGTAATTGGTGGCAGCCTTTCTTAATAAATTTCAGATATTCAATTATTCAAAAAAATGGTTAGAAAACTATCTAAATCTTATGCTGCCTGTCTCTGTCACCACATCTCATACCTCGCGTTAGATGTTAAATGCCAGTTTCTGGAAGAATCTGAGTCATTGGGGAAGATATGAAGCATTCAAAATTTTTACCTTATTTGACTTCAGTTTTGGTCGGTCATGCTACCTGGTGGGAGCCAAACTGATAGGTTTCTCAGAATTTTCATTTTTATTCTGCATTTTCTCATTGCAGGGAACCGCTTATCAATTGCTGTCCTGTCTGTGGAGAAATTCTTGATGTTTCAGATAAGCTGAACAGTATGATTCATTTGACTCTATGTTTTGATGAAGGGACTGGAAGCCAGGCTATGACTGGAGGATTCTTGACCGATAGTCAGGCTTCATATGGGTGGGTACTTTTGTGAATGTTGAACTTCTGGATAATTTATGATAATGGAACTATTTCTCATATTTCTATGCATGAACTTCTTTGTGATTCAAATTCTAAGATTGGTTACTTTGACTTAGGTGGATGTTTAAGCTGAGTGAATGGGCCCATTTTTCCTGCTATGACATCGGTTTGAATTCTGGGTCAAGTGCTTCACATGTCGTGGTACTCTCCCTCTCTATGTCTCTCTCTCATGTGCATTTTTTGAGGAATTCCATTCCAAGAATTTTTGCTGAAGCATTATTTTATGCTGCAGAAGTTGCTCCTTTGTCATTATTTGTTCTATTAGTCCGTACGCACTCTCTAGGCTTCACTCTTTGTTCTACTTTGTTTGAGGTAGCTCTAAAGATTTGTTTCAATATTATATTTTAGCGAACTTCGCAGTTTCACGTCATTAGTGGCATAGTTAGTGGTGTAGTGTATGTGTTGTTTTTTTTTCCTTTTTTTTTATTTTTTCTTTGGGTTAGAGCTCTTTTTACCGCATTGCAAGAGAAGGGGAAAAGATTAGAGATGATTAATTATTCCTTCTCCCTTTCATTATATTCATAGTACGAATCTAAATTACAATAAGATAAAAGTGCTCATCAAAGTTAAGGAAAAACATAAAAGACTACGCCACTAATGATGTGTACCCACTAAGTAAGCTAACAGCATAAAGTTTTTAATTTACATGAATTTTTGCTCTGGCATAAGGGTTCCTCATATTAGTTGGCCTGGAGGAATATTGGCATTTGGTAGTTTGAGCTATAGTTTCCTAGTTATACAATAAAGTGTTGGTGCTGAATATGTGTGTTATTGTGAGGATTAGGGCTCCAAAAGCTCATTTATGTTTGTTTATTTAGTAAACAACCGAGTTTGAACAAAAAAATCAAGCTCACAAGCCTGAGTTCAACTCATGTAAGCACGGCTCAGCTCATTTACAATAAAGATATTCAGTATTTGGATATATGTACTTCCAAAATAAGATAGTTAATTTGGAATGATTATTTCTTCTGAATATAAATTGATTGCTGTCCTTTGTTTATTTTGCTTCATGACTGTTTAGTATATTAGGAAACTCAACTGATGTGTGCTATGATTCTTTTTGAGCTTTTTTATTCCTTTGCAGAGTCTTATAAGGATTGTTAATAATCAATCACATATCATTAATTAAAAAAAAATCTTTGGTAAAATTCTTATATTTTAATTACTGTTTTAATGATTTAGGTTTGTGATCGGAAGACAAAGAGACTAGTGGAGGAATTAATTGATGGAAAGATTGTTCTGTCAATTAGAGCCATTTATCAATCTAAAGTAGGGCTTGGCCTTATGGACAAAGGTAAGTTTATCTTTGTTTAGCCTTAGCAGCAATGCCGTATTTATAAGAAAGGTTGCAAGGCAATGTACATTGATTATCTGCAGTCAGCTCTCTCTTTCTCTCTCTCTCTCTCTCTCTCTCATACACACACACACACACACACACACACTAAAACACACACAAACACAAACACACACACACAGAGACACGTGCACACATCATGATAACGCTCCAATAGTCACTAGAATCCACTTGATACTCTAGTGAGTGGAAAGTTAAATCAAAGTTTCGAATTCAATATCCTAGCAAGAAGTATGCGGAAAGCAAAACAAAACTTGGTGCACTTTCTACCAGTTTAAATTTGCAACCCATGCCTTGCTTTGCTTCCATATCACTCTTTGTTTTCTCGTGCTGCACTTAATATTCTTCCATTGCAAATTAAAATTATCTCACTTTTTCTCCTCTTGTTTTTTCAAGTTTACTTTGAAGTGCTATTTTGGTGCTACTAATGGGTGCAGGTGCGAAAGAACTCTTGCAGAGCATCTCAGAAAAGCATGGCAAAAAAATGAATTCAATTGAATCTGTTCAAGATATACCAAAGTTCATTGAATTTTTCAAGGCATGATACTCTTCCTAATCAATGCAAAATTGTGATATCATTATCATGTGTTCATGTGTAATGGGCGGATGCAAGTAGTGGTAAGGGGGGTCCACCGACCTCACTGGAAGCAAAATTTATGTGGGGAATAGTATAATTTTTGGTGTATTTTTGTAATTTTACCCTAGAGAATATATTGCTCAACAGATTGCCTCAATACCTTAAACAATTTACAAGTTTTGCCCCTTACTTTTATGTCAGGCACATTACCCACTTTGCTTCCATGTCGGCTTAACCCCAGTGTGACAAAATCTTGGATCCACTGTTGGAAATGTTTATGCTTTCTTGTTTTGAGAAAAATGTGGTTTGGAAATGATTTTCCTATGCTACACCCATTTATATGAGTGACGGTTTACTCTGCTTTGACATGTTTTCATTCCCATTTCCTTTCTTTGAAAATGATTTTCCTACGCTTTGCCCATTTATATGAGTGACAGTTTACTCTGCTTTGACATGATGTCATTCCCATGTCCTTTTCTGAAGTCGTGTTGGATGAATAGGACTATGATACGTTCATTCTGTCTGGATGCACAAAAGCTGGGTGGTTATTAATAATAGCAGGCTAATGATCAGGTCAATGGTTGGCCGCAGCCACACAAGCCCCCTGCTACACCTAGTAGCCAGTGCACAAAGCTCTTACTTGTGGCAGGTTTTAGTGGAGGTAGTTGGTAGGCAGCCTTTCCACAACTTTTGTCTTTTGGATGTGATAGGCTGATTCCCTTGACTCAAAGTCACCCTACAGTTCTGAGGTGGATGAGCACCTGCACCCCTCCTTCAATCAGTTGCATGATTTTTCATTAAAAAAAAAAAAAAAAGGAAGTGTTTCTATGTTATCTTTTGAGGGCTAGCATCTTGTCTTGCGTCTAAAATTTTGTTTTATTATATTTGACGATCTGATGTATTTTTATGGCCTTATATCGATGAATTCATGTGCCCATACCTGTGTGCTCTGACACAGGTTGGCTTTTTATTCATTTATTTATTTATTTTTTGTGGAAGTAAAGTGTACTTTTTATAAGACCAGCTAGATTACTTTTTAGGATGTTTTCATGATTTGTAGTATTAATTAAGCAAACGTATGAAGTGTTCCATTCCTTTGTCTAATTTTTCTCCATCTTTATTTTGTAGGATCAAATCAACTTGGCTGAATTAAAGTACCCACTGGGGCATTTTAAGGTAGGTTAAGACTTTGATAAAACTTGGAAATTCATTTAATTGATGCATAGAATAAGAAATTTCCTCCTTGGGAATTTGAGGACAAACCTTATTGCTATTGTGAAAACATTGCCTTCACCTGAATTTGTGAAGATGCGGTTCATCGATGTGTTGAATGGAGTAGATAAAATTTTTTATGTCATAGTATATATGGGCATATTGCATTATTCAGTTTGGTTCGCCTTGGTAATCTCCACCCATATAATGCGCTGTAATCTGCGATTTTGCCCTCCCATATAAAGATCGGTAATGCTGGAAACCTATTTTTGGGACAGTGCGTCCATAACTCAACATATTGCCAGTTTGGTATTAAAATTTTGAAAGCTGAAAATAAAAACATGGTTGGTAACGTTTTTGTTGCCATATTTTTTTTTATAGTAGTTTTGAAAATTATGAAAGCAGTAAAAAGGTATTTTCACTTGTTTTCAAAATTTGTTTTTATTTTTGTTTCCCACTTTTACTATCATAAAAATCACCACCACAATTACCTACTACAATCACTTATTGTCCACCAACCCCACCACCGTCACCGTTATTTCCGTCACCTAGCCACCACTGTCAACCTCTATTTCCACTGTCATTCAATTTTATTTTTACAATATTTGTAAATATCAAACATCCTTTCTCAGAAAATTGAAAGTGTTGTTAAATAACACCTAATTCTAGGGCGAGTAGTTTCCCAAATTTGCTTGCTTTGTGTCTCCATAATATCAGCATCCAGTAATATTGGTGAGGGCTTATAGAGCTTAAACCAGCCCCCGAGGTATACGTTAGTTGGTGAAAGGGCGAGGGTGAGGTAAGACTCTGCTAGCCGCCGCAGGGGTTCGAGTCTTATTCAGGATAGAATCCTTACATTGCACGAGCGGTAAAAAGCAAGCCTTCGCACCCTGCACCACTGACGCACATCTCGCGATTTACCTCCTCCACGATGTTCCAGGGCAGGGGCGGTGGGGGCCTTTAAGGTTGGGGTTCAACCTCTATAGAACTTAAACCAAATCAAAAAGGAAAACCTCTGTTCTCTCAAATTGCAGGCTTGGCTGGCATTGACCAAAATAGCCGTAATACTATTATATATTTTGGTTAGTTGTATATATGAATATAACATCTGCAACAAAAATTATTTAATACATAATTTAATATAGAGAACATTACAAAACATGAGATAAAAGATTTTATGATTTTAAGGGTTTTGGATATTCCAGTTTAGGTTTGTCTTAGTTGTGTGTTTGAAAATAATTATAAAATAACTAGACATGGATACGACACCCAATGTTTGTGCTTCATAAGTAGCCGTAATACAGACTCTGGTTCAAAAGCTCCATTAGTCTGCTTGATCACTAACTTCGAATCTCTTTTAATATAGAATCTAGTTGCACCTGCCTCCTACGCAGCCATCAATCCCAACACCAGTGCTTTATATTCTATTTCATTATTAGAACATCGAAAATCTAGCTTATAAGAGAGATCAATTTTAACTCCCGATGGGGAAGTCAAAACAATCCCTGCCCCTCCACATCTGAAGTAGACAACCCATCAAAAGCAAGTGACCACTCGTCTTCTTCTGGAACCGTGACTTAAAATTTCTCTCCTGGCAACTCTTCCAATGGCGGCTCATATTGTCCTTAGGGGAATTTGGCTAATAGACCAACCACGGCTTGGCTCTTCACCACCCATGGGATTTTGCTAGTTATGTTGTACTCTGCTAACAAAAGGAGCCATCTTGCTACTCTCTCCGATAGAGTAGGTCTACCTAGAAGATAACACAGGGGGTTACACTTGGTAATTAGATGTACTAGAGATGTCAGCAAGTAATGCTGGAGTTTTTAGGCCACAAACACCAAAGCTAAGCAGTGTGTTTCAATTGGAGAATGTCATGCTTCTGCCCCTTGTACTACACTGCTAATGTAGTAAATTAGTTTTTTTCGCCCTTCCACTTCCTGAGCTAGTAATACTTCTATTGATTTAGGAGTTGAAGTCAAATAGAGCAGCATTGGTTTTTCAGGTTAAGGTGGTACCATCGTGAATGGCGATATCAAAGCTTTCTTCACATTTTCAAAAGCTTCCTAATGTCTCTCTTCCCATTCAAATTCCACGTCTTTCTTCAACAAAGAGTTAGAAGGTTGAGTTACCTTGGCTAAAGCAGGGATGAATCTCCGTAAATATGATATTTTTCCCAAGAATGCTTTAAGTTCCTTTTGATTGGCAGGCCTCGGCACGTCTTTGATTGCTAGGACATCTCTTCTATGCACATCTTTACCATTTGCTCTTCTGAAAGAGGGTCTTTTACGTCAATCGCTTTTTTTTTCTGAGATGTCATACATAAGACAAGAGGTCTTCTCCGTGCTTTTGAGACTTCCGCATTAAGTGAAAAGCATTCAATCTTTCATCTACGTAAAAGAATTTGGCTTAAAACTTTTTTACCAAATCATCTCAGGAGTTCAGCTACTCCACAGGGAGATTAACATACCAGGTATATGCCTTATGACTTAGAGATTTGGTAAACTCCCTTAACTGCAAGTTTTTATCTTCGGCATGTACTCCAAGGGAATCGATAAATCGGACCACATGTTTTCTCGCATTTCACTTCTTCCCATCAAATTTAACAAATTTCAGAACGGTATATCCTTTGGAATTGGGAGCTTGGAAATCGCCGCGGGATAAGGAGGGTGAAGATCTAACTCTGTCCCTACTAGAATAACCTTACTCTCTTGCTGCACTAATTCTTTGACATGGTGCTTCAATTGATCCATGTTGAATAGAGGTGGCGGAGTTTGGGGAGTTTAGATCTAAGCAGAAAAAGCAGAGGCAAAATTGGGAATGGTTTGAGTGAAAGTAAGGTTGGTTGGAATTCCTTGCTCGGCGGAAGACGAAGCATGAGTTAGGTTGGCAATAGTTGGATGAGCAGGTGTTTGGCTAAGGGTGAAATTTAAGGTGGTTGTGTTAATTTGGGACAACAAAGTTTGGGTAACACCTTAACATTCTGAGTTCTGTGAGGTTACATTGAGGTTTAGATTGTTTTTTCGATGTAGTAGACGAGATGGTTGAGGTTGAGGGAGGAGGCAATGCGGAGTTTTGTTGGAGGCCTTTGAGAGCCTCCATCATCTCCTCCTTGGTTCGTTGCATAGTGGTTTGGATTTACTGAAAATCTAGGGCTTGTTCTGTCAATATTTTGACTTGATTTGCCATTTTGGACATTTCTGATGATTCTCTATCTTGAGATCCAGTGCCATTATTGCCTTGGTCACTGGCCATGATCAATAAGTAAGTATTCTTCCCCAGGAAAGTATGTTGTAGGGGGTAGGTCAACCTAGGGAGATCAAGCCTTCCGGGAATTATACTGATAATTGATAAATGTAGGGTCACCGGAATCTGGTGGAGGGGTGAAAACAAGGGTAATTTGGAGGAGGGTTTATATAGGTGAGGATGGAATCCTTTTAAGCGGGAGTTAGGGCTTTGAATCCGTTAGGAAGATGTTTAACCCTAACCTGACGCGCCTCAGAAGGTTAAGGATTCCCCACATAATTCTCTCTATAGATTGGTTGGATAAATTCTAACAGTTTTCTGATTCTAGCCACCTCTCTATTGAATCCCCGATGATCCCACTAATGGCGCTAAGTGGTTGAAGGAATCTCCAGACCTTGTTCGGAATTCGAAGATAATTTATGTTCCCTCAAGGGGATTACCATCGCTAATGGAATTATTGTGCATGAAGGAAGGCACTGTGGCTCATTATGACATTTGCCACGGCTCAATAGTCACCGAGGTACAGATATACTCCCGTGGATAATAAGTTCACGAGCAAACATGGTTGCTTCTATGGGGAGTAAAAGGAAATAGGCTTGGGCCTTCCAGCCGCGGCACAAACACCCACATACACTTGTGATAATTCAGATTTACCTGATTATGGTGCTACTTCACTACTGTCCTTTCTATTGCTTTATTAAGTTCATTTCATTTTGTCCGTTACTGTACCACCGTCTTCTGAGTTAAATAAAAAGATGGTTTCTATATATGCAGACATTTAATGATTTTTTTGTAAGAGAGTTAAAACCTGGTGCAAGGCCAATTGCTTGCATGGAGCGTGATGATGTTGCTGTATGTGCTGCTGATAGCCGTCTGATGGCATTCAAAAATGTTGAAGATAGTCTAAGATTCTGGATTAAGGTAACATCTTCAGCTTATTTTTTGTTTTTAGGGGGTTGCCTTTTTGTACTCTAGTGCTTTCACTAATTTGAAAATAGACATGGGAGCATGTTGGGAGGGGCAACAGTTAGAGCCAATTAAATTATCTTTACCCATTATAATTCCTTCTTTGTGTTTCCATTATAATTCTAGATTGGTCATTGTGTTCTACATTTATCCATTGATTAATAGAGGCTAAAAGCACCAAGAACGGGCAACCTACTAGGGCTGAAGTTCTAAATTGTGAAAACCCAACAGAATGCATTTCGAAGTTAGCAACTGTGTAAACCATACCTGATTATAATTCTAGATTGGTCATTGTGTTCTACATTTATCCATTGATTAATAGAGGCTAAAAACACCGAGAGTGGGCAACCTACTAGGGCTGAAGTTCTAAATTGTGAAAACCCAACAGAATGCATTTCTAAGTTAGCAACTGTGTAAACCATACCTGATCCTTTGGACACATCTATTTTTATTGAAGAATTAGAATCCAATGCTAGAAAGCTGGCTTCAGTCTCTGTTATTGAAGAAGGGTCAAAAAGAAGTGTCACTATGTCAAAAATAAATAAAGACCTTATGCTTTGAATTATTCAGATTTAAGAAAATCCCTAATGTTCTTTTATATCTGAAATTGAATATTTTTCTTAGGGCCAAAGGTTTTCTATTCAAGGTCTTCTAGGGAAAGATATATCCTCTACTGCTTTCTTGGATGGATCCCTGGTGATATTCCGATTGGCTCCACAGGTGCTTCATTTTTGGTGCAATTTATCTTTAATGTTTAGTGGAATAATGGTTCTGAAAACATTATATTTTGCAGTTTCCATCTTCAAAGTTTTAACATTTCTGCAGGATTATCATCGTTTCCATTTTCCAGTATCTGGAACCATTGAAAAATTTGTTGATATATCTGGATGCTTATACACGGTATGGTCAGATTTAGTGTCATTCTTGTGGTTGCTTGCTTATCAGCATCTTTCTTATCTTCAATTCCCTTCTGATTACTGCTGTATTTCTTCTCTTAAGGTTAACCCTATTGCTGTAAATAGCAAGTATTGTAATGTCTTCACTGAGAATAAGCGGGTGGTATCTATTATTTCAACTAGAGATTTTGGAAAGGTATGTCATTTTAAAATATTTTTGGTTTCAGCCTTTTATTTTCACATGAATGACAAACTTTGTCACCGTCTTGACACATCACATTCCAAGGGCAGTTTAATGTGTGTTGTTGCCTATTGTACAGTTTGTTTTAGTCATTAACATGCTACGTAATCGAATGTTGTAGATTTACCCATTAACAGTGTAATCATTCCTTATGGAATATGGCGAATCTTGTTCTTTTTTCTTGTAACGGGTCCTCAAAAAGAAGCCAAGTAAATGTGTCGAGTCTGAGCGAGGAAGAATTATGACCCTCAAGTCCACTGTTCGAATACTAGGGATATGAGTGATATGGGATCTTTATATTTTTGGATATGGACAGCTAGCCCAAGTTTGTTAAATAAACAAGATAAATGGGCCTGATGGTTAATGGGGTTGGTTTGAGAAGATTGTAAATATAGACTTGGGTCTTTTTTTCTTTTTTTTTTTTTTTTCACTTTTTTTTTTCCG
>JAVXUM010000036.1:31237106-31251570 GCA_035590655.1 Pouteria glomerata
AGTAACCATTTTACATTTGATGCAATATACAGATAATTGATATGTAGCACAGTGACCAATTTGGGATTTGAGGAATTATTTGGCAGTATAGTAATTTATAATCTGCTTGATATTTGAGAAAATGAGTTTATCCTGGAGAATCCCGAGAAGATTTGCAAGGAAACCAAAGTATGGCACTTCAGAGAATAGGAGAGTGTGTAATTTTATTATGTGCTTTTTTGACTTGATTTTGCAATTCTAGACCAAATTGGAATAAATTATGATATTTACTAATGCTTTGTGGGTAATGCATAAACTTTTCTTTCTTGTTTTTTTGGGAAGGAGGGCGTATTGTTTGAAAATTTGAGTCTTAACGTGATGAAAATATTGAAACAAGTGTGAGGACACGTATTGTTCTAGTTGACAGGTTGATCACCACCTTATGGATTTCCCTGGGCAGTCTCTTGTGACTGATTCATATTACCACATTTTATCCACTGGGACTGGGTAAAATTTTAGATGGAAAACATTCTTAAGTAGAAAATTTTAGCAGAATCAAGTTGGGGGTATGGCGTGGTTTGGAACTGAATTTTTATAGATTTGTGAATTTCATTGGGCATGTGGATTTAAGATTTTATGTTTCACTTATCCTTTTAATAAGTGTGATATTGTCTTGTTGCTTATTTCTCAATAAAATTTTACCATCAAAAAGGGTATAATGATGTTTAGATTTTTGCATGTCTCAAATCATTTAATGCAATCACATTTCATCTACAACAAACATGGGGTCATATATGTAAATAATATCTTTTTTCACAAGTGGTCACATTAAAGCATGGACTAATTTCATATGTTGTCGAAACACAATATTTCCATGGATATTATTTTTCTTTTATGTTCTTCTATCGCTTCATTCATTACAATGCTGATTCATTTATTTTTGGATGAGATTTGCTTACTGTATCATCATCACGTGAAACACTTCCTCGATCTTCTTTCTCATAGGATAAACTCTTCTGGTGGCATTCCTTATGATGATCTTGCTTAAATTAGTTCATATGTTGGTTGCTCATTGATTAATTTTATGTACATCTGTTTTCCAAATTGAGCAGCTTACTGTTTTTGTTGGATTTCATTATATCATAAACTCAACTCTGTCATTTAACAACTAAATAGGGTTGGTTAATTTTTTCATTACGTCATGCTTCTCTAAAAGTGGTTTTTTTTTTCTGGTGCTTTTGATATGAACAAGTGTTTCTCTTTCCTTTCAACTCGTGTGCCAATTAGATGTCCATTGTACATCACTTCTTCATGTTTGGTGTTTCTTTTTATCTGAAACAAAAATTCAGTTGAGGACATGTCGGAAGAATTGGAGTACCGTTGTTTCATAGGCGGCCTCTCATGGTCAACATCCGATAGAGGTCTTAAAGACGCATTTGAAAAGTTTGGTCATCTTCTGGAGGCAAAGGTAATACAAGTTTTTGTTCATCAAAGTTGTGCCTACAATTTGGTTAACGATGCTTGTTTTGCTTTTAGAATCACTTCCTTATGATTGTTTATGAAATTTACTACTTTCCTGTTCACATCAATATATGTATTTTTCCATGTATATGTGGGAATAGGGATGGTTGAGTTACTTTTCTCTCTGATTACCGAGTGGTTCACCGTGCTGAAATGACTTATGTTGTCTTTAATTCTAGCACCTGGAGTTGCATTTTTATGGTTCTTCAGCATCTATTATGCCTTTTTTTCTCCTCGCCCTTTGTTTTTTATTTGTTTAGGTTAATATTGGTTGTTTTTCTTTTTTTTGGCCCCGGGGAGAGGGGGAGTGTTAAGTAAGGGAGTTTGCTCCTGGATTTAATGAGCTGAAGTAATGAATGTGCTCTGATGATGTTGTAGGGGAAGCAACCAGTGTTGTTAAAAGTGCACAAACTACCAAGCACATGGGCTAAGCACATCACATACCTCTTTGGGAAGCACTGTTAGTATGGTGACGCCTAGGCGGTGTCTTAGTCTAGGCAAGGGATGCTTGAGGTGTTGTCCTTTTCATGTTATGTAATGTTTTGATTTTTTTTGGCCCTAAATACAAGACTTCTCTATTATCTGAGGATGGATGTGATGAGAGCATACACTATGACAACTTGATACTTGATAGATGCGGATGAAGATTAGAGCATCTTACAACTTCTTTTTTTTTTTCATTATTAGTTTAAGTAGATAAAATTATGTTTTTGTTTGTAAAGAATAGTTATTATTGCACGGGCCATTGATATCATTTTTGTGTTCATTATTATGTTTATTTGATTGAATAAATATCATGGAGTTTTTGTTTTTGCACAAAAATAATGATCTATATAGAAGTTTGTATTTGATGGCTTTTAGAATGCTTGAAGCCTCTCTCTCTCTCTCTCTCTCTCTCTATATATATATATATATATATCTCTCTCTCTCTCTCTCTCAAGTAAAGTGAGTTCCTCATGTAGGTGCTTTCTTTTTTTTTTTTTTTGAAAAAAAAAAGGTAGAACTCTTCCTTCTTCCTACTTATGCCTTCATTTAGCATCCTTTTTCATATCTAAGACCATGGAATGTTCTTTTCCAAAATATTCAAGGGAGACTTTTTGGGTGGAAGACTTTTTACCCGTCAAAAGTAGCCAAAGTCACTCCTACTAACAACAGAATTTCTAGTTCGAGTTTTTTTTAATTGATTCTATTTATATTTGGGCAATATGATTAATGCATCGCTCTTTAAGTTATTTTTCTTTGGTAGAAGAATCCTACATAAACTAGTATTGATGTTTTATTTTTTTTATTTTTGATTTTTATAGATTATCATGTTAGAAAGGTTGTTAAATTGCAACCTCAAATCATGATCCCACAATGCGGGAGTCTCATGCACTGAGTTGCCCCCCCTTTTCATAGATTATCGTATTATATTTTTGTTCTTATCCATACTTTTTCTCCATGTCTCCCAGAATTTGATTTTTGCTTAAACAAAATGTTTTTCATTGTTTAACCCATTTTCTAGGTTATTTACATGGAAACGTTTTGCAAGTGCCGTTGAGATTATTATTTATGTGATGTTTGCTTTGGCATAGGTTGCTGTTGACAAGTTTTCTGGACGTTCTCGTGGATATGGGTTTGTCACCTTTGATGAGAAGAAAGCAATGGAAGATGCTATTGAAGCAATGCATGGAATGGATCTAGATGGGCGCACTATTACGGTTGAAAAAGCTAACCCTAACCAAGGTTCTAGCCGAGATCGTGACAGAGATCGTCCTCGGGACAGGGACTGGGACCGTGGTCGTGACCATGATCGCAACCGTGACTATGGAGGTGGTCGCGGATCTGGTGGTGGAGATTGCTTCAAGTGTGGGAAGCCAGGCCATTTTGCTAGAGAATGCCCTAGTGAAGGGGGCAGATATGGTGGCAGGGATGATAGGCATGGTGGGGGAGGGCGTTATGGTCCTGACAGGAATGGAGATCGAGTTGGGGGACGTAGCAGGGATTCTGGTGGCCATGGGGGAGGTGATCGATATGGTCGTGACCGTTCTGGCCCATATGACCGTAGGGGTTCAGGAGGTTTCCGATCTTGATGAATTGGGTGCTCATAGTTGTGGTACGTAACATTTACATAGCTTTACAAATTCTTGAGGTGGTTGTGCTGTTGATCTATCAGTGTTCATTTTGTCTTGTAGCTGAAGAGCTGGAAGAGCCACAACAACTGGGAGGCAGTCATTGGAAGTTTCATTTTACAGCATGTGTTCACTTGATGTTTGGCTAGTGGAACAATGTAGTTGATCAGTCTTTTGAAAGTGTGGATCTTGGCACCTACTATTCTGTCTCTTAAATGTTCAACTGATGGGATGTTGTGCTTGCTTGACTTGTTCGAATCTGGTTTTAGACTTTTGAATGCCATTATTGCTGCTGGACATCTACTTTCTTCATTGAGCAACTGCAAAAAAAAAATGTCATTGTTGCTGCTGGGTACATAATCAATTATTGGATTGGCAATTGCATGTCTGGAAGGTTTTGGTAGTTATACAATATTTTGTGGGTCCATGGCCAGGTTGGTACTTATTTCCAGTTGGGGTAGAGATTGGAAAGGGTAATTCCCTTTTTTGCTTTAGATCTTATATACTTAGATAGTTAATATTCACTTGCTGCATTATTAATATTTTTAAAATTTTGGCAGGCTATTTGGCCATTTGTGGTCTTTTTGGATACATGATTGGGTTACTTTGTTGCTAATTGGATATATATTTATACATATTAAAAATGAGAAAGGTTAGCGGCAGCAACACTAATGGAAGAGGGCCATTCTTCTTAAACATGTGGTCGGTTGTTTGGAAGCTTTTGGGAACTGCTGTCCATTGTTTTGCAATGGTTCTCTGTTCCTCTGCCTGGTGAGGTCTTTGCTTGTCCTCTGTGCATGACACTGGCTTTGATTGATGAGATCCAGAGGAATTGTTATACTTCTGCTTGTTGTTCCTTTGTGGGCTTGTGGTTTCCATTATCCGTTCCCTTTATTCACCTTGAGGAGGGTTCCTTCCTAAAGCCTTTTGTTGAGGACCGCTGCCTCTTTTCTGAGTCCTTAAAAGTGTCTTTGAAGGAAAATGGTTCTTGGGATTGTCTGAATGTCTCCATCTTCCAGGCAATGCTTCTTTTACATTTTCGGGGGCCTTTTGCCTGTTACAAAATGTGTGCTTTTTGGCAATGGCAAACTTGTGTTTACGTGGCATCATGTCAAGCACGGGCGGAACCCGACAAGGCCTAGCGGGGGTAGTTGCCTTCACTAATTTGGAAAATTACACAAATTTTAGTGATTTTGCTATTTTTTTTTTTTAAATTATACTTTTTTGTCATGTTTTAGCCCTACTGTATTTTTACTTGTACTTGTGTTTGTTTTAAAAATGTAATATTGCCTTCCACTGGTTATAAATCCCGGGGTCTTCCTTGATGGTGGGTGAATCCTCTTCATTTTTTCCTTCTCTCTTGAATAGTAATGTTCATTACATTTCTTGGCGATGTTTCCTGCCCGGTATAATTTGTTGAGCTGTGATTTACTTGAATGTTTTCCATTCATGTGCGTGATATTTTTTGTTTTGGATGGTGGATGGATGTTTTCCAGGGGGTTCAGATGTAAATCTTACATTTACATTTGTTGGAGAAGACATTTGCAATTTTATTTATTTGTTGTCTTTGCATTCTCCAAAATGGCATTTCCTGCAAGTAGGGTTAAGGTTGTGTAAATTTGACCTCTCTAGCTTTGCGATGCGGGAGTTTGGTGCACTGAATTACTATTTTATTTTTTGAGTGGATATGCACCTTTTTGTATCAATTGATGAAAGTATACTAATCTTGCTTGCATGCGTCCACTTTTTTTTTTCTCGTGTCATATTTCTGATCACTGCCCGCTATTATATCAAGGGGTGGTTTGGAAAGAATTAGTTCTGAATTTTTTTCGTTTGGGTGTTTTATCATTTTATATGATTCTTTTAATCAAAATTTGAATTTTTTTCATTTGATAATTCTTAGGCATATTATTTTGCGATCATAAGAAAATTACAAAAAAATAATTAAAAACGAAAAATTTACGTACAAGAATTGGGGATTTTTGAAAATAGAAAGGGAGAAAGAAAAGGTATGGCACGGTGCACTGGGCTTCTGCATTTTTTTTTTTTTTTTTTTTTTTTTTTATAAACTCGGTTTCTGCAATTGTTAGCTGCTTCTTCGGTATTTTTTTTTTTTTTTTTAATTTTTGGGGTGGTGGCTATTACGAGTTAAAACATTTGACTACTGATGATTTGAAATAAAATATTTTTAGCTGTGGGTTGACATTGGGTTCCAGAGTTCAAGTCTTATTAAATTTTGGGGGCTGTAGTTTCAAAATGCACAGCAGGAGTTGAAGGTGTATGGACGGTTTTAATTATTTTAAAATGATCTAGTAGTTCCAGTTTAATTTTGTTAAAATTAATTTCAAAATAAATGTTAAAAGAAATTTGATTGACATACAATTGAATATGAAAAGTTCATCCATGCAATTCAATCTCGTGGAACCCTCATCGGCCGGGGCTTTGACTTTGGATTATTGTGTACGTTTAGAATCTCATTGGCCGAGGCTTTGCTTTGGGTTAAATGTTCAATTCTGTACATATTATTATTATTATTATTATAACAATATTAAATCATATTCTATTGGTATTCAAGCTGTTTGTACCTCTAAATTTTATCATAAATTTTTATAAAATTTTAGTTTTGTTTTTCAACTCTTTATTACCTTCATTAATTTTGAAAAAACATTACATCTACTATTAAAAAATATAACAAAACTATCAATTATATCGGCGCAAAAAAAAAAAAAAAATGTTGAGTAATAATGTACTTTACACAGTTTAACAGTTTTAAAATGTGTATCAGGATCTACCAAAATTTATTCGAATGAACCATTTATAATCTATTTGAACAGATTTTGAATTAAATCGTAGAAATTTTTTTTGAAATTTCAAAAATTTTCATAAAATTTTAATTTTTTCACTTTTTTTAATCAAATTTTATCATGTGTCATTTGACACAAATTTAAATTTTTAAAAAAAAAAAAATAAATCAAACATCAATGTCCAAAAAATTTTAAAAACTAGTAAACACTCCGAACAAGTTGTCAGAATGTTAATTTATTTTTATTTTTATTTTTATTTTTTTATTTATTTATTTATTTTTTTTTTTTTTAACTCCAAACCGGACAATGTACTCGCAAATTCTTTCAACCATATTCCAACACAAAAACTGTATTTATTTTATCGTATTTTTCTTTACTTCGATAAAAAATTAATAAATTTTTTAAAGAAAAAATAAAAATGAACAGTAATAATTATTAACTTTTACTGTTTTACACGTTTAATTATAATTTAACACAATTCCTATTAAAATTATATATATATATATTACCCCCAAATATAGTGTACAAGTAACTTTCGGAGTGATGAAATAGAGTAATATTTCAAGCAAGAGTTAAACGAAAATAAGACGACCATTAGATTATTCAAATTTGGTTTGCAAAACCCTAATGAGCATTTCGGCTTGTTAAACTTCAAACCATTCTCGAATTAGTCGATCAATAGAGTTCGAGAAGTTTGATTATTTTCATACATTTGAATTTATTAAATTCAATTTAAGCTAAGCTTAAAAGTAAATGAAATATAAATTATGTTTAAATTTAATTTGATTTCGTGCTAAGTCGATTTCAAATGAACTTCTAATAAACTAGAATTTTAATTATTTTTCATAAATTTAAATTTATCGAGTTGAGCTTAAGCTAAATTTAAAACTAAATGAAATATAAATTATATTTAAATTTAATTTGATTTCATAACAAATTAATGTTGAACAAAACACAATTAAAAAAAAAAACTAAATAAGATAAGGAGTAGATAAGATAGAAATTACTATTAAAAAAATGTAAATTATGAAAATAAAATTTAATTCCATCTTATAACAATCAATTATTTACTTAATTTTACCAAAATAATATAATATTTATTTTGATTTAGTTAATACAAATTCAATTCAATTATTGTAAATTTATGGAATGGCATGGCATCCAATGAAGGTTTCTAATTGACAAAAAAAATATTAAACAAAAATCAATTATAGCAATTACAAATTAAATGAATTGACATAAAGAGGTACCTTGAAAATTAAAATTAATATTAATATGGATAAGAATATTTATCTTTTCATAATATTATAAAATAAATATTTATCATTCCAAGTGAATACTAAATTTTAATATTATCAACATTGCGAATTACTTACAAAAAAAAAAAAAATTGCAAATTTAATTAATATACAAAGATGTCAAACAAATACGAAAATGATAATGCATATTTTGTTTAATTAACCCAAATTTCTTAATTCTTTCTAAACTAAACCTGAATTTAAACCCTTATATTTTAACTTTGATAATAAATAAGGCTTCATTTGGTTTATTTTTTTATTTTTTGTTTTTAGTTTTTGTTTTTTTATTTTCTGTTTTGAGCTCATTTTTCATTTTAAGCTTTTGAAAATAAAGAAAACAGTTTAGAACGCATTTAATCACTTGTGTTTTCAAATTTTATTTTCGAAAACAGAAAATGAGTTTGCACAAAAAATGAAAAATGATAAAAAATTATTTTAAGTATTTTTAACTCAAAATAAGAAAAATATAATTTTTTTGTTTCCATCTTTTGAAATTTTTATAACATAAAACATATAAAATAGAAAACAGAAAATAAAAAATCAAACCAAATGTCACCTAAATTTTTAAAACTTATTTGAGGCAACATTTTTTTGTATAAGTTATTTGTAGATGATGTTGTATTAATAGATTAAACTAGATATCGGGTTGATCACAAGTTAGAATTAGTAATCAAGTAATGGAAGAAAAAAATTTATATAGATAACCTCAACTAGTTTGGTACTACGATTCTATTAGATTTAGCTAAGTATATCACACTCAATGATGAAGGTAGCTTGGGCTCGGAAGCGCTATGACTTCTTGACTCTGGAAAAATGTTATTCATACATGAAAATTTTTGGACTAGAAGAGAATTTATTCTATAATTCGAACCTTCCAAAAATTTTAAAAAATTGATAAATCTCATTTAAAAAAAAAAAATACTATGGCATATAAGTTTTGAGGTCAACGAATTTTAAGTTATAGTAGATTTAAAAAAAAACTCTCTCTGTCAAGAAAATTTAAAGCTATGAATTAATCTTCGAAAAATTTGAATTAGGGTGTTGTCTAAAATTTTGAAGCCCAACTAAATCAGTGTTTAACTCACTCTGTCACTTGTTGTTAATGCATGACACAAAAATTACAAAATAAATAGTTTAAAATTTAAATGGTCCCATAAATTTTACTATAAAAATAATCATAGTCTAGGTATTTTAAAATTTTAAACCCATTACAAACAGTCTAATATTAAATAATATTAAAGAAATTAAAAAAATTAAATAAAAAAATTAAAAGGCACAATATTAGTTTAGATAAATTAAATGAAAAAATTATTAATTTTTATTACAGTTACAAAGCATGCCGTCTAATTAGTTATAATTATTGTTAGAATAAAGTTTTGAATAAAATGAAAAAGAAATCACAAAGAAATTTATTATAAATTTAATTATTAATAAATTTCATGATATAAAAAGCCATTGAGTGTCACTTTAATTGATGAAATTCATAAGATATATATATATAAAGCTAAATTTTTTTCACGGGCATTTGTATATAAAACATATATTTTTGGTGATATAATATTGTCAAATATTGATTGTGTTTTATATATTAACTTATTTTTTATTTATTAAATATAATTACCATAGTATTTGTAATTTTTTAAGTCTAAATTTAACACTCACTCGCGACAAAAAGAACCCCGCACTGCAGTAATTGAGTCCCATCTTTTTTGTCCAAAACTCACATTTAGAGAGAGAGAGAGAGAGAGAGAGAGAGAGAGAGATGCAAAAACGTGAAATCACAAGATTATGCAAAACCTACATTATTCATAGTAAAGACTAAAGAGAATGACAAATCTTCCACAAGCGCACACTCATAAGAACCGATTTTGAGACACACACACACACACACATACACACACACACACACACACGGAGACACAGAGAGAGAGAGAGAGAGTGAGTTACATGCATCAACCTGAACAGGCAATACGATGAACGAACAATCACACCAAATTACAGTCTACCAGAACCAATTAACTTCGTGAGTCCAAAAGTGATGGCCATGGCCAGCCACCCTCCGACCAGCACCCTAGCGCAGCCCCTCACGGGAGGCGCCTTCCCAAGAACCGCCCCTGCACCACCAAACGCCACCAACGCCAAGCTTGCCGCCCCCGCCACCACCCCCATCCTCACCTTACGGTCCACAATAAACGAGGCCGCGAGGAGTGGCACTATTCCTCCCAGTGTAAAGGCCAGGGCCGAAGCCACCGCGGCCTGGGCTGGATTCGGCAGCTCTTCTCCCTCTCTATCTTCACTCTCTCTCTCCCTCTGAGCTAACTGTATGTCGAGCTGAGTGTAAACCGAAACAAACTCTCCAATGGCCATACTACAAGCCCCAGCCACCAGGCCAGCGAAGCCAGTGAGGATCATTGCTTTGACGTCTTCTTTCACAGCCCCAACGCCCATCATTAGTGATGCAATTGTGACCAATCCATCGTTGGCTCCCAACACAGCGGCTCTGAGCCATTGTGCCCTCTGAGAGTAGTCTAAGTTTTTCTCATTGCTGGGTTCTTGGCAGTTTTGCTCAGTTTGGTTCGTTGGCATGGAAATGTGGACTTGATCACTTGGAGGGGCCATGAAAAATTACTTAGGCAAAAAAGAAGGTAACACTTGCCAGCTATAGCTTGGAGAATATTGAACCTATAGAGGAATATTGTGGTTGCCTATGGAAGCCACACTCCTCTTGGGAGGATATATATATATACACATAAATGTATATTAATTATAAGGGTGTTTGGAGGATCAAAATTAATAAAAAATTTATTAATTTTTATTTATTTGTTGTACTTCTTTTAATTAAATTTTATTACATATTATTTTTATATCAAATTTTTATATTTTTATTATATTTTTTATTAAATTTTAACCAATCAAAAACTCTAGAATGCAATTAGGGCCGAATCTGCTGATAGTGGTGGATGTTGGTGGTGCAAAAGTGTGGAGGACACAAGCCCCTTCATTGTGGGTTTTAAGTAATGAAATCAAAAGCCCATGCGCTCAAAGTTAAGTATTTTTTATTGTTTGTTAGGAACTTGACCTAATTCTCTACGTAATGTTTTTTTTTTTTTTTTTTGGGTAAATGATTTAAGCTCGAGTACATGCACGAAGTTGAGTCAATGCTACATACCTTGTTGTGCGCACAATATTTTCTAGCTACGCATTTTACAGAGCGTAGTAACTGGGAAGGACAATTGTTCAAGTGAAAGAACTCACCTCACTCTGAGAAAAGAACTCACCTTACCGTGAGAAATAGCTCCACTGTTTATGAAATACATACGTGAATATCTATAAATTTATATATCTTTTTAAATCCTAACAAATGTCTATAAATTCTAATGATATTTTTATAAATTCTAATAATATTTTAATAAATTTTAAAAAATTCTAACAAAAAAGTAAGAAAATGTTTGTACAAATTCATTTGAACAAAATTATTCATCTTTATTTTTTTTTTTTTGGTGGTTTATATTTCAAATGTCAAAAAATAACCCAAATTATACACATTTTATTCTAACTTTTTGAGTTTCAAACAGACTCTAAGAAAAATTACTAGTGTATCAAAAAAAAAATTTACACAAAAAAATAGTTAATTACACTTATCTCCTCTTACCCTGAATACTTACAGGTAACTACTTTCGATTCTGAAATTTATACTCACATATTTTGGAATGTTTTATTTTTTAAATTATATAAATTAAAAACCCTTAAAATCTTTAAATATTAAGAAAAATGAACAATGTGTCAAGAGAATAATTCACAGTATTTCTACTTTATTTTACTGTTTCTCATTTTCAGATATAATTAGCATCAACTGTATTAATGGAGTTAAATTAAACTCTGAAAAGAGCAGCCTTTTTAATATGTACAATCTTCAATTTTGTTTCAACATTTTTTATAGCCTAAAAGAGGTAACAAAGACATCGATCTCATATCATTGTTCGGTGCTAACCATACTGATTTTCATTTAATGTTAATAGACAGATAGATAAAAGGATTTGGTGGTAACAAATATTTCAAATGTTAAGATAATTATCAATAATAATCCAACTTCGAGGGAATATAAGTATAATTAACCCCAAAAAAAACACCAAAATGATGTGAAAATACAAATTAATTGGGTAACCTTTCAAAAAAAAAAAAACAATTAATTGTGTAATAATATAGTTTTTTTAATGGGGTTATTATTTTTCTAAGGGACTGTTTTATCATAAAAATCAACAAAAAAAAAATTATGATAATAATTTGATAATGACAGTATTGTAACTAAAAACTACATATATGAATTTATTATTTCAAAGCGATAGACTCTCAAATGTTTCGCATCATTTTGTTATCTTTTCTAGTAATAGAAAAAAGTTTATATATATGTATAACATTATTTGTGTTCTTAAAATGACTGGTCTACAAAATTTATCACATTATTCTAGTAGTATTTTTTAAAGGACTTTTGTCGTTGTATGAATCCCCTCTTATTAACACAAAGGAGAAAGCTATTTTATCATATTTTTTTAATGATAAAATGGGACATGAGAATTAAGATGCATTTGGAGTATCAAATTTAAACAAAAATATCTATTTTTTTTTTAAATCTAGATTTTTTTTCAGTTTTCTCCACATTAGAAATCTCTAATTTTTTTCAACTTTCTCCAAATTTTACTATTTTTTTTATTTTTTTCACACTATTTGAGAGACACACCAAATATCTCTGTAATTTAAAATTTATCTACTTTTTTTTTTTTTATTAAAATTTGGGACTCCAAACATGGTGTTGGTATTGTAATAAAAATGAATTGGGATAAATTGATTCTTTTAAAATAGCGACCATACAATTATAATATATCATTTTATTTTAAAATTAAAAAAAAAAATCCGATTGTAGAGTAATGCATAACAGAAAGCAAGAGTATTGCTTTTGATGAATCAAATTCTAATACGTTGGTGTTTGGTTGGCCAAATTAAATAAAAAAGTTAGTATAAAAATAACACTGATAAAATTTGGTTGATCTAAAAAAGTTAAAAAATTCTGATAAAATAATTTTTTTTTATTTGTTAGTAAATCAAAAACCTTAGATAAGGAGTATTTAATTGGTTAAAATTAACTAAAATTTATTAACTTTTATTAATTTTTTTATATTTTTTTTAATTAAATTTTGATACATATCATTTTTACATCAATTCTTTATACTTTTATTGTATTTTTTTAATCAAATTTTTGCCAAACAAAGACACCTGAATTCTCTGAATAGAATTGCACCTGATGCACTCCACAGAGAAATTGATTTAATTGCTACATTGGGAAGATAATGGTGTTCTATAAAATAAGAATGAGTGTGGAATCCACTCGAAAGTAGGTCAATTTATTATTAATAAATTTGAGGAAGTGTGGAAGACACACAAAGGCCACCCCCACTCGAGGTATTAAAATGTTAATTTCTCATGATGACATTTCCACTCAATATGCAAAGATCCATACTGAGGTGGTGCTCTATTTGTTTAATTCTTTCGCGCAGTGCCACCGGGTTGTGTACTTGCCAGCTGGATCCATGAATTTTCAGGTACACGAATACAGGTATAGAAAATATTTATTTATAAATAAGTATTTTTAGATGTAGTTGTTCCTGTACCTGCGGGTATAAGTACAACCCACGGGTACATTTCTATTTTTCACTTATTTGAAAAAAAAAAAAAAACAAGAAATAAGTTGCAATTGTTCTAAGGCTTGGTTTGGGAAGAAAAAAAATTAATTTTTTTTGTGTTTAGGAAGTGAAAAAAGTTAACTTTTTGATAGCTAGATTTTCAGCTTTTGATTAATTTGATAGTTTTATCCTTCATAATTTAAAAGAAATTTAAAATATAAGAGTGTAAGTTTAGTCATTTTAGAGAAAAAATAAAAAAAACTGAGTAACTGAGTAGATAAGGAAATGCCAAACGGAGCGTAATTTTCTAACTCATTCAACCTAAAACTTATTTAAGTTCAGTGCCATCAAATATGTAACTTGCAAAGTATGTCCACTCTCAAACTATGCATCTGACATACAAAATATAATATATTAATGTATGACATCATATAAATATATATTGTCCTTAGAATACTAAAAAATAATTAAATATTTCTTTTTACATGGTTCGTTTTAAAATAAGGAGGTTTAGTAAGTAAATAATAAAAATATATTTATTTATTATTAAAAATAATTAAATAAACAGGTACACCCGCGGATTGAATTCGTGGACTCGCGGGCTTATAGGTCTAAATATAAAAAGTATCTAAAATTTTTTAAATATTTTTTTATAGACCCGATACTTATTTTTTGAGTACACCTACGAGTACCCACAAATACAAGTGCCACCAAAGGATTTCTCTCTCTCTGCCCTTCTATTTGGCGGGTAGTTGGTTTTGATAGCCCTTTAGACCTTTATTGCCACAAAATTTGAAGTAAAGCAAGAGTCAAAAATATCAACGAGAATCTAAGGCCCTTTGGTAACCATTTCGTTTTTAGTTTTTGTTTTTAATTTTTTGAAAACTAAACACGAAAACTTGTTTGGTAAAATTGTTTTCAATTTTTAGTTTTCAAAAAAATGAAAGTTATTTTCAAAATTTTTAAAATTTATGAAAATATAAAAAATGTGTTTTTAAGTTTTCATTTTCAGTTTTCATTTTCTTATACAATCACAACAAATCAACACCATCAACCACCGCCGCCACTACCCC
>JAVXUM010000036.1:31263425-31276903 GCA_035590655.1 Pouteria glomerata
GAATATGTGGCACAGTTTAGTGTAAAAAAAAAATATAAAATTTTATTAATTCTTATAAATATAAATTATGAGATTATAAAATTTAAAATTTTTATTTATTGTATAAAAATGAGTAATTAATTTTTATAAATTTATACAACTCTAAGAGTGTGTTAGGAGTGGTAAAAAATAAGAAAAAAATAAAAAAAATATAATTTGAGTTAATTTTAAACGTTTGACATTTAGTGTTTCAAATAAAATTTTTTGAAGAAAAATACTGAACTTTTGTGATAAAAAGTAAAAGAGAGAAACCGTGAGAACGGTTTTTTTTATCCGTTCTCAAGAATTTATATTAGAAAATTTTGACTTTTGCATGATAGTATCAAAACTATTAGAACGATTTTTTCAAATATGTTCTAATAAATTTAAAAAAAATTAGTATAAAATAACAGTAATGATGCTCGTTTGAAAGATTTTGACTTGAAAAATATGATTCTCAAAAAAAATTTACACGATTAACTTTCTTTCGAATTTTTTATTTTTTTATTTGTGAAATATTAAAATTTTTAGAATATAGTAAAAATAAAAATATATAATAAAATGTTTTAATAATTTATAAAAGTTGTTATTTTGTTTCACTTTACTTATTAGCACTCTAATAAGTGCCTACAAACACTCGAACAACTTGAAATGACAACTAACACCTTTAAAAAAAATTGACAGCCAACTTTACACCAGTCAACACACAGTGCCTCCACATCTCTCCCCCCAACCCAAACACGTAGGGAAGACGCAGAAATTTGAGATTAGTTTGAAATGAACAAAAAGTTTTGTGATAAACCGGATGAATGACAAAAATTTAAATTGAATAATGAGTTTAAAAGTAAAGTAGGTTGATAATAAAATTTTAAAATGAGTTAAATTTAACCACAACACGTGGGTTAAAAAAAAGTTTTTTTTAATAAATAATTGAATTATACATTTATTGATAAGTAAGAAATAAATAAAAATCATTGAAAATTTTTTCAAACATTTTTTTGGGGATTTGCCGCTACAAGTGACTTATGAGAGTCTCACGTGACCTCCTTGCTTTTAGTTCATTCTGTCCATGCGTTTACAGTCATATTATGAAGCCTCTCCTATCTACCTGTCGCTAAGTAGCAGGACTTTATACTACCGTTGATAGTTACAGGGAATGCCCAGTATTTTTTTTTTTCTCAAAACCAACTTTCAGAAATTGGACTTGTTGGGTCATAAAATAGTCTCACCACGTAATCCTCGATCAGAAAAGATACTACTTCAACCACAAGTGTGACTTAAGTTGGGTTGGGATCCTATCTCACAAAAAGTTTATTTTCTCATTAACCTCAATGCTTACATCGTTACTGTCATTATAATCAAATTAAGACAGTGCCACTAAGTTAGAGACGTATCTAGAATTTTGACTAAGAAAACGTTAAGTACTTAAAAGAGGAGATAACAAGTTACGTTAAAATTAAAAGTAGGAGAGAAACGATGCTACATTTAAGAAAATAGAAAATTATCTTTAAATATAAAATCAATAAAAATATTTTTCATAATTCATTAGTTTAATTAGTCTTTTTTAGAACACTTGAGATTTACTAAGGATGTCGCTCGTCACAAAAAAAAAAAAATTATTATTAATTTTATTATTTACAGAATTTATTATTAAATTATATGTTATATTTATTACTATTATACTTAAAAGTATTCATTAGTATATAATAAATACATTTTATTTTATAAAGAAATACTTACTTTTGATTATTGTAAACTACTTTTATGTTAAAAAATTTTGAATTAATTTTAATTTTTTTAATAAAACTAAAATAATAAAAGTATCTTAGTAATTTTGTATCTAAAATCAAAGGGATCATTTGTCCCTTTGCCTCCACGTGGCTATGCTCATGCCCTTAATCATTTTACATCTATAAATACTAAATGTATATGTAGCGTAAGAGGCTCTATTTGGCTCTCTCTCATTCTTTTTTTCATCTCGCTCTAAGTTAATGATAGATTTTCAGCCTTAGACTTGAATGTTGAAGAGTCCCTAATAAAGGGAATTCTCTCCACCATTTTTGTTTCACTTCCTTCTTGTATAAAAGTACACATTTGGAGAGGGAGCACGTCCAGCGAATTTGGATTTGAACCATATAATTTGATAATTACTAAATTTAGTTACTTAATCCAACACACTTGAATGCAATATAGAACAAGTAGAAGGATATTTTATAAAAAAGTTATTTCTTCACTAATCTTAATTGTCATATCATCACTAGTATTTATTGTTCTATTTACCACAACTACAATCAAATCAAGATAGTATCGACCAATCATTTTGCATTTATAAATATTAGAGATATATACGGAAGATTGATCTCTATCTTTACAAATTTTTAAGAGTGTTTATGTTCTTAATTTGAACGTTGCAGTGTTTTTGCGGGGATTCCATTGACCATATTTCTTTTATTTTTTGCTTGTGTGCAAATTCATATTTGGAAAGAGAGCCAGTAAATTTGTTTTTTCTAATACTATGTTTGGAATTATAAATTTGACGAGATTTAATTTTATTTGATGATAATTCTTACTAATTTATATATTTTGAAATTAAAACAACAGATTATGAGTTGGATATGATTTCATTTCATAACTTAAATTTGAGATTTCTATATCATTTAAAATCTAATATAAAACAATAGAATTTGGTAAGAATTCATTATTTTCTTTAACCATCTAATTAAGTAGACAAATTTATCTTCATATATCATAGGTAAATTTATCTTCATATATTATATTTATCATATTTTTTATTTCCTATTAAAATGGACAAATTTGATATGTCTCTTAAATCAAATCAAATCAAATTAATTCTTTATTTTAAAATCAAACCAATTCTAAAGGAAAAATATTTTTAAACAAGGTGTTAAAGTAATGACCTCTAAAATTTAATTACAGAAGGAAGAAAACCCAAAACAATTCATCACCATTCATATTTCATGCTATCTGGACGTGATACATACATTTTGTAATATACATATATACGTAAACCGTCACAATGTCTCAGTACTCGCAGTCGTCCTCTTCAACACACACCATGTGTTTAAGACAGTAACGGAGACAAGAACACAGGAAGCAATGGAATTAGAAACCATGCATGTGATACGATCAGCCCTCATTTTGAAGGAAATGACAACAGAACTCTGCACCTGGCCGCCCGCCACAATCAGAGACGGAACCAAGGCTTGACCAAATTAAAGGACTGTAGCCCCCCTCATATTGACAAAAATATTATATATATAGTATATATATTTTTATAAATATATATTTTTTTGAAATAGCACCCTCAAATTTTTTATTTTTGGCCATAATTTTTAAGTTAACTCTTTAATAAAATATAAGATTTAAATTTTTGAATTGGATCATTAATAATCTAACTAATCAATTATATAATTTTTAAGACAAATTTTTGATATTAGACACTGATAGAAGGTAAAAGTTATGATTTTTTTGAGTTGGGGTTACTCTCTCATGGCATTAAAATTAAAACTCTAATCTTATAAGTTTTCTTTAATTGAAACTTGAAAATTCTCCAAACCAGTAAATAATGACGCAAAGCGAAAATAATAATTACACCAGAAGAATAACGAGGAAACCCTTTCACAGGGAGAAAAACCACGCTCAAGCTCACAAGAATAAAATCTCTCTCTAATTTTCTATAATATGTCCCCCACATCCACATTCTTCATTAAGGCTGTGTACATATATATAGAGTTACACAGGTTACCCTAATTTGGCAAAATAAGAAATTAAATCGGAATAGGAAATCGAAAGGTCGAACATTCGCCCATCCTGCGCCTAGCCTGCGCAGCTCACTGGAATTCTGCGAAGTTCAAATTCTCAATGGGCGCACCCGCGTGCTCCCAGCGGGGTGCCTGCGCCTTCAGGGCGCACCGGCGCACTCCTAGCGCCGTGCCTGCGAGGTCTTCTGGAATTTTCCGCGTGATCTGCTTGTGTCCCATTTTTGTTAGAATTCTTCCTTAACTTGTTTTGGAAAGTCTTCTGGCTCTGGATTTGTTTCTGAATATCTCCTTCCAAATTCTCTTTTACTTGTTTTGGAATTCTACTTTGATTAGGAAACTTGATGGAATTTTGGAAACATTTATCTTTGGACTTCTGCTTTGATTAGGAAACTTGATACAATTAGGAAACGCTTTCAAATCTGAATTCTTTTTAACAATTCTTTTTTAACTTAAGATTGTATATGGAGTTGCCATTAAAATAAACTTTACAAATATCAATGTGAGGAAGATTGGGATAAGATAGGTTCAGTTGGATGAAGAGGGGGCTTCTAAGGAAATTGGTGTTGTGGGATGGAAGAGTCAGTCATATTAGGCATAGACAAATAGATTGTTACAAGTGCACATTTTAATTGGCATAGCCTCATCTTTATTATGTTAATTAATCTGTTGCTTTTGCAGTGTTCTCAGTGTTTTTCTCTTTTTGGCTTTTAGGACTATCACATATTTAAGTTTCTCATTTGTTCTTTGTTAAAGAATAATTTTAGAAAGTACGTGCTGTTTAATGGAGCAAGAGGGGCCATTCAAAGCCTGAGTAAGCTGTTTGGCGCTTGCAGTTTGTGGCATGAAGTTTGAAGCTGTGGAACTCCACAATGAAGGTGAAGCTCAGGTGGTGTTATGTTGCTTTTTGAATGAATTTCCAGGAATACTCTGGGAAGATGGAAGAATTTCCAGAATTTGTGCACAATGCATTTGAAGTCAAGTTTGGTGCTGGGTTGTTAACAATTTTGCTCTCTCTCTTTTTATTTTTTTTTGTTTTTTTGCAAGTTGTGAATATTCATATATATATATATTCGTTACCCTTATATTATATTTGGCATGTTCACGAACTAAAAGCTTCTTGCTTACTAAGGATAAAAAAGTACCGGAAAAAGCTAAACAGCTAATATAAAAATTCAAAACAGCACTCCAGCAAAGCTTTGAAAGGCTAATTTTACATTGTTTTTGCTTTTTTCTTGTGTTTTTTAATTTTAAATTCTTTAAAACTCAATTAAGATGGGTATGAATTATAAATAAATGAGTTGAATAAATTTAAAAAAAAAATAACATTGTATGAAAATGTTACTCTTTTAGAATTGATTTGAATTTAAAATAATTAATTAATTTCATTTCATTTAGTAAATAAAATTATGTTTGGTAAATTTTTTGAATTTAAAAATTATTAATTTAATTTAATTTAAAAAATATCAAATTTGATCATATTTTGTGCAAGGATTATATTTTTGTACACTATTTCTAACCAAATATTGAACCTAGTAATTTTATGAATAAATAATATTGCAACACAACATTGCCCCCACTTTCGTTTCTTTAGTGGAGGAGAGAAGCTGGGATGGAACTTGCTTGTTAGCTAAACGAGTTCGCAGTACTCGTTTCTTCAATAAACGATTTTTCCTAGCTTTACAGAAATTTACGAATAAACTCGTCTATGAGTCAAATGATTTTTCCGAAAAATTTTTTTTACCAAACTCGCCAATACCCAGTGAACTCGTCTCTGAGTCAAACATTTTACGGTAATTTTGCCGAAATTCGCATAGCGAGTATACGTCTTGACTGTTTTGTCATTTTGTCGAAATTCGCAATCTGTGTAAACAATTTTGTTTTGAATAAAGGAATTTCGACAGTGCAAGAACCGTCAAAACTCGTTTTTTAAAAGGACGATTTTGTTTTTAATAAAATTGTTTTTTAAACAAACGAATATGTACTTACTTCCGTAATTAAGTTTTGAAATGACTTACATCTGTATAAATTGTACAGAATTTGCCTATGGAGGTCATTTTCTCATATAATTACATAATAAACAAGTGGTAACCAATTAAGTGTTAAAATGTATCTATTCTAGACATGGGTCCAGACATTTTTTTTTATACTTAGCTATTTTTTAGCATGTTTAAGCTTAGTAAACTTTTTGTCGAAAGCACATTATTCGGAGGGCTATCCATCCGAACAAGGGTTCGAACAGGAATTTGACATTTATAATTTTTTTGCTGTTTCTCTCGTGTCTTGCTCTCTGCCATCTACATATCAATCGCACAAGCAACTATCCAAATGTGGATTTGAGTAAACTTGGCTCTTTTGGCTCATTTTCCTTCTTTTATTCATCCTTGTACTTTATTTTGGTCTGACTTATCTTAACTCTTCCTTACTTGTATCCTTGGTGCTTTTACGGCCTCAGATGCCAAATTTCATCATGTAAATATACAAACACCAAAAATAAAAAAGAATAAATAAACAAACAATAAGTTGGCATAAATGAGTAATTCACATATTTTATTAATATAGTAATCACAAAATTGTATGCCAATCACCTACCATACTTTGCCTTAAATAGGCAATGGGTCATTCAAAAGAAGCAATGTGAAAAAGAAAAACCGTCTTGTGAAGAAAATTCTTTTAAAAAAAAAAAAAAAAAAAAAAAACACCTTAAGATATAGGGGTCAATTTGTACACATCTCGATTAATTAATGAGACCCTAAATTTAACGTTCGACAAATCTTTAGAAGATAAAATGTTAATTAAGTATGAGAGTAATATTTTGCTAATAGAAAAATATTTGAAAATTATTTTTCCCAAAATAACAATTCTTAGTAATTTTTTAAATTTAAAAAATAAAAATATCTGAATATTAATTAAGATTAGGAGTAATTATTTTTCTAAATTCTCAATTTAAATTTAAATAAGCCATGTTGACCATATTTTTATAAAATATTTTTATCGACTTGAAATATTTTTAATTGCTAAATTTGTCCAATTGATAGGATTACTTATTTTTCTTTTCTATTTTAGTTGTCTTTTCACTCATTTTAAACGAAACACTATCCTCACTCTTCCCATATGTTTTTAAATATTTTTTTCATAAAAGTTTTCAAAATAATATTTTTAAAAATATAATAATTATTATAATAAATAATAAAATTTTACACTTTTATTAACACTATATGGATATATATTAGGCAAAGTCAATTAAGATTTTTTTTTAAATAAAAAGTAATATTTAGATTATAGTTTTTTTTTAAATTTCTTAAAAAATAAACATTTACATTAAAACTAAATTTTAATATACATAAAACTTCGAATTTTAAATATATACACTTTTATGCTATTTGTGTCATACTTATATTATCGTTAGTCTATTTTGATTAGTAATTTTTATTTTTATAAATTATTTTTGGAGTTTTCATATAGATTTTTTTACAAATTTATAATTAAACTTTTTGCAAGTAAAATTATATTTTTGTGCCATTAGGCATGTTTTCAATCACATATCATTATTAATCTTATGACAATTTATTAAATGTCATTTTTTAATTAAAAATATTTTTCTTAATATTATTTTTTCAATTTAAAAAATATATTTTGTTAAACCTTTTTTTTCACTTTAAAAAAAAATCTCTGAATGTTCATTTTTTCACTTTAAAGACATATATATATATTTTTTTTTACTAAATGTGCTTTTTTCACTTTGAAAAATATTTTTATTTAGATGTTACTTTTCTCACCTTAAAAAAAAAAATCTTTTTAGGATGTCCTTTTTTTTTTTTTTACTTTAAAAAAAATATTTTTTCTGGATGTAATTTTTTTCACTTTAAATTTTTAATATTCTTTTTTCCACTTTAAAATAAGATATTTTTCTGAATATTCTTTTTTCACTTAACAAAAATATTTTTGTTATTGTTTAATTATAATTAATTGAATTAAAAAAAGAAAAAAAAATGGGAAAGGTGCATATGGAAGAAAAGACACCAAGCCAGCCAAAAGAAAAAAAAAAAATTGAGGAAGGGCAGAGAATAGAAGAGGGTGGACCAACATCAAGGGTTTCTGAAGAGCACATAAAGGGACTTAGGGCTACGGATTGATGCTAGAGCTCTGAAAACTCTTTTATAGTTGGTTCATTCATTCTCTGCGTTCACAAATAAATGTAATGTAATAGATTTTAGGTGTCGAATGGTTAATTGAACAAGAGGTCTGGTTAGAAAATTTCTACATTAATAAAATTAATTATTTAAATTGTGCGAAAACAAAAATATAAAACAGATGGAGAGCGAAAACTTTTTCACATAACCCTTTGTTTCAATAAAATAAAATTTGTTAAACAAAATCATTTCTTCAACCCTCTTGACAACACTCCAAGTTGTTAATATTTTTTCTTTTTCTTTTTTTTTTTTTTAAAAAAAACAAAGGAGAATCCTACTTTGTTAAACAAAAAAGTGAGTGTCAAAATCAACTATTGTTTATTTCAAGAACTTGTATTCTAGTTTTATTTTTATATTTATTATTTTAATATACATACATGCGTGCACATATATGTATTTGAATTTTGGTATTTTTAGGATATGATAATAAATAAGAGTTGGATTAATTGATATTTTTTTAAAATTAAGTTCTACTTAATATTATTTTTTGATATATAGACAATTGATTTATTTTTGGGTTTAAATTGAATTCTTCTCATAATTTATTGAGTTTATGTAACTTTTAGTTTTAAGTTTATATATCATGGTATTATTCATTATCCTCAATTTGTGTTTTGAAGGAGAAAGCTATAGCAAGGAAAAATTTAGCCTTCTTATTGTTCTTGATAAATTACTAATTTTGTTAGTTTATTTTCGTCTTCTATCATATATATATATATATATTACAAGTGAGTGATTATAATTTGTTATGGGTAAACGTCGATTAAGAGCCCATGCAAAGTCATGCCTAATCCTACTTGTGAGTAGTTAGAGGAATAAGTTAATCCCTATATGCCTCAACCACCATCTATTTGGCCATCAAGTAGCAGACATCCACTTTATTTTATAGTTTGCAGAGATATATTCAATTATTCATTTCATTTTATTGACTATTTTCTTCGTTGGATATTAAATATTTGTGGGAATTTGAATATTGAAAAAATAGCAATTAGTTTTTTTAATCCTAATATTGAACAATCTATCATATATATGTTATGGGTGAATGATTTATTTTTGGCTTGTTATTGAATATGAACTGATACATAATTTTCTTGACTTTTGCAGGTTATCTAGTTAGTGTTTATATTCATCCCACACACAAGATCTTTACTTATCTTGGCTATTATAGATAAATATTTTTTTTTAGAAAACTCTATATTTTTCTTAGTTACGATTTACATTGATGGTTAAAATTTATTGGATTTTTTTTTTCTTTTTTTTTACAATTATGAAATTTTATGTTTAAACATTATTTTATTTGAAAATATATAATATTTTGATTATGAATTATTTTTGAAAATACTGTTATATTATGTAATGTTGTGAGACAAGTTGATAAGGTTGTTTTTTTAACTAGAACCAAATGAACCAGCTAATTAAGATAAAAAAAAAGATATTGTTGGTGTTTATTCCAAATGTTATTTTTCAAATATATGTACTTGTACTAACATTTGAAAAAATGTTGGTATAGGTACCCGAAACTATAATAGCCGACATTTATAGCAATGATATAAATAGTATTAGATTTATAACAATGTTTGTCATAAATGTCTAAAAATTATCACCTCTATAATAAATTATTTGACATTTGTAAATGTTAGGTCAAATTAACGACATTTAGAATAAGTGTCATAAATTTTTTCACACTAAAAACAACAACATTCGTGATAAAAATTGTTCAAATATCATTAAAACCTTTGTCGATATTTATTTATATTTTTCATAATATTTAAAAAATACCATGATATCTTAAATTTATTGTACTCAACCCTTTCCTTCGCCCCAAATAAAAAGAAAATAAATTGAGGGTGTGTTGAGAGTGATAAAATGTGAGATAAAATGAGATAAGTTGTAGGTTCATAATTTATACAGTAAGATAAAAAGTAAATAATTTTTAAAATTTTTAATTTTTTTTTTATTTTTTAAGACACCAAATGGTGCCTAAATAATCGCATGTTTTTATATCTTTTTATTTATTTACATTAACAACAAATCTATCGCACGCGCCTCTCTCAAAAATGTAAGCACACGTGTTGCCAAACAGGCCTTACGGAAGGGTCATTGCGCTCTCGCCTATGATAGTGTTTAGAGTGATAAAAAATAAGAAGAAAAAAGAAAAATATGGTTTGAGTTGATTTTAGGTGTTTAGTATCTAATCGAATTTTTTGACGAAGAATAGTGACATTTTTGTACCATCAGAGTAAAATTGTGAGAGCAGTTTCTTAAATCCGTTCTATGAATTCAAAAAAATTAATATAAAATAGTGATAATAGTACTCATTTGAAAACTTTCAATTTGAAAAAAATGGCTGTCAAAAAAATTTTCTCATTCGGTTAATCTTCGTAATGCGTGCGATGAAGTATTAAAATTTTTATTTTTTTTTAGTAAAATATTAAAATTTTTTAGAATTTTATTTTTTTCAAACCAAACGCTCCCTATGTATAGAAGACCGGGCGCCTAACGTGCACCCTTTTCCCACTAGCCGCACCCTCTCCGATAACGGGCGCGACGAAACTTCATTTGAGTCCTCCGATCGCCTCTTCCAACGTATCTATCGCAACCTAAAAACTTTTCTTCTTCTGCATTTTACTCGGATATGTGATTCTCGTTCAATTCGCGTTCGATTCAGTTTTGTTACAGTTCGACTTGATGCTTTTTCTGGCTAATCTTTTTCTTTTTTGTAGAAGCAATGGTCGGAAGTGTGGAGGTGTTCTCGGGCGGGATCAACCTTGAAAAGGCGGAGCCGTTGCCGAAGGATTTTGATCCGACGGAAGTAGTCAAAGAACCTTTGCCGCCGGTTGTTGAGAATGAGGCAAGCGTCAATGGCGAAGGAGTTGCTAGAAATGGTGAAAAGAAGAAGGAAAGGGCGATTGTTCTTGGGAGGAATGTGCACACAACGTGCCTTGAGGTCACCGAGCCCCATGCTGACGATGAGGTTACTGGGGAGAGGGAAGCTTATATGGCTAGTGTGTTGGCCAGATACAGGAAGACTTTGATTGAAAGGACCAAGAACCATTTGGGTAACATACTAACAATTATACCTCTGTCAATTTGGCTTCATTCAACATAAAGGGAACGTCTGATTTATCCAGTGGCTGATCCAAAATTTTGTTACATTGGGTCAGCTCAAGTCGATAAGCAAAGTCAGTGTCCTTCACTTAAAAATAAAAGCAAAACTTGTAAATTGTTTTATATGAGTAATCTCTTTTAAGAGTTATATTTTATGGGAGATAAAAGTACAAAAATATCTAAAAAATTATATGATTTTCTACATATATTTTGTTTATAGTGGGATAAAACTTATAAATTATTTGAGGTATTGGGGTAATATGTTTCAAGAGATATATTTTATGGGAATAAATGTATAAAAATATTTTAAAAATTATATTATTTTTTATAGAAATTTTACTTCCAGCGAGTCAATTGAACCGCTTCCCCAATGTGCACCGGCCTCTGGGTTTTTCTATTTTTTTTGCTGAATTTGATGCATTCTGGATTGATGTACGGCCTGTTTTAGTACGTGAAGGAACTGTTGACAAAATTAAGCATCAAAAGGAGAATTTATGAACTAATGAGATGCAATTTGTTAGATGTGAAAGCCATTAAGATTTTGATGTATGTTTTGTAAATCTGGGAATCTGGAATTGAATTAGTTCTTGCGTGGTTATTGTGCTATAATGACTCATCTAAAACACTTCATGGTTTTAAGGTACGAAAACTTGCCTCCAATTAGGGGGTGGAAATGAGCCAAACTTTTTTCGAGCTATTTAAGCTCGTTCAAAAAAAGCTTGATGTGAGCTTAGTTTTTGACCAAATTAAGCTCGATTTGTGGCTCGTTCAAAATTGAGCTAGAGCTTAAAAAATTTGGCTCAAAAGTTTGTGAGTCAACTCGATAAAATAATATATATTTTATAATATTTTTTTTATTTTTAATAATATTTTATTTATTATATTTTATGTTATATGGTTGTTGCGAGTAAAACTTTAAAGCAGAAATTGTATATCTTCAATTGTTTCGAAAACTAAGTGCCCGTTTGGGGCACCAACAATCACAAAAAAATCTCCAAAAATCTCCATTTTTTTTTATTTCTAATTTTTGACCGTTAAGGAACAATGTTGTACAACATCAATGATGGGATGTTACCGAAGGCAGACGGAGTGAGAGTTAGGGTAACTTGAAGCAAGATGAAGAGAGATATCATCGCTTGATTGGTTATATGGAGAGGGAATGTATATATCATCTGGTTAGGGTGTTACTGAGGGAGGTATTTATAGGGGGTGGGTTAGGGATAAAGGTTGCCCTTCATGCACCCAAGGCCATGCGGTCAAATTTGCATGACCTGACTTATCTCTTAGCAAAGGTACATTAGATCAGGTGGCAGCAACTTTTTTTGCGTGGTTGGCTGATATGAGGATCGTAGTCGTGTAAGTATGGGGATGTTTTTGTCGAATAGTAATCCTTTTGCCTTGGGCTGGCCGAAAGTGTTTCAATGGATCCCCAACTTTACTCACCAAGCTGCTCCTCCCGGGTGGTCTCACGTGTGTGTGTGAAGCCCTGGAGTCCCTAGGCCTTGCTCGTGGCCCTTGGGAGCGGAATTAGTTTATGAATGTTTGATCTTGGACATATTCAAGGAGTAGTTCTGTGACGGAGGTCTAGAATGCCATGCCCCCAGACCCAAATGCCCTCAAGGGGAGGGGTTTAGGTTTGAATGGAAATCACAATGGCCTAGCCGCGAGGTCTATCCTTGCCTCTAGCCTCCGGGAAGTGGTGTGGGTTGCCATGCGGCAGGGTGATCTCCACTTGCTTATCTACGTAAGTTAACGAGTTTCATATAGGAAAATTAAGTCTATTGAGTAGAAAATTACATTTTGTTTGCAAAATTTGTTTAATCTTTTTTTTTTTTTTTTTCTGACATATACAAATTATAAATCTTTTTTCACAAATTTCTATTTTTGCATGTATTGAGAGTCATTTGCATTAGCAAATGTGTGGAAAATTTGGTTATCTCAAATTTAAATAGAACAGCAAATGAAACAATCTACTTTGAGTTTTTCTTTCATTTCACATCATCATCTCTCCAATTTCTGACTATCATTTTTTTCCCTCAATACTTGGTTTTAGCATGTGTGGGTCTCAGTTCTTCGTGTTATGAAAGATATGAATTTTTAAATATACAAATGTATAGTGGCAGAGATAGAGGGGTGTACGGGTGCCTCCTGCAGGGAAAAAAGGGAAATTCATGAAATACATTGACCCCTCCAAAATTCAAAATTTTTTTGCATTGGCACCCCAACAAAATTCCCAGGTCCACTGTTGTATAAGAAGTATGGCGCAATGTGGTATGCCTTCTAGTTCTACTCTGTTAAACAGGTCAAGGTGCTGTCTTGTTCTTGTGTTCTATCTATGTTCTTTCCAATGTCTATTTCCAAATCGATTTTTGGATTTATT
>JAVXUM010000036.1:31328198-31338599 GCA_035590655.1 Pouteria glomerata
GCAGCCGGTTGCCTGCTATGAGATAGCGGATGCCTGCCTGAGATAGGTGGATGCCTGACTAGAGGTGTAACACGGTTTTTTAGCGGATGGGTCAGGGGGTGTAACACGGAACCCCTGAGTCTTTTATGATATATATATATGTATGCGTTTGCCGTAAGCCCTGAAACGGTATGCTTTATGGCCGCGCGTGTCTTGGCTTTTTAGCCTTGCTAAGTGTCACCCGTCCCAGAATAAGGTAGGAGGTAGATGGAGAAATAGGATGTATGGCCATGACATTTTATTTCATTACATTACATGAAATATGCATATTTATATTATGATATTGTGTATATATGATGTGATATATATGTATACTGGTGCACACTGGCACTGTTCTATCTACTGGGTTAGTTAGCTCACCCCATCATTATTGCAGGTGATATAGGGAGACAAGGTAGTGATCACCCTGAACTGAGTTGACTGCTGGAGGACCTAGACATTATTTTATGTTATTGAGACTATTGTATTTTATTTTTACGACCCGGGTTGTGGGTCTCATTGATTATGACGATATATGTTGTGTATTTATTTTATATGGGAATTGGGACGAATGTAGTGCTCTGATGATGCTATTATATTATGACTTGACCTTGGCACATGTTTTATTTATTTTTAGTTGTCCCTATTTTCTCATACTGTCCGTCCCGAACAATTTATGTTAAGGGCGTGACAATCACAGTTACTAGATGAAGGTATCATCCAACGGTTGTGATAATTTTAAACAGAATACACTGGTTACTACCCGTCGTGACCAGTAAAATATAAAAAAAAAAAGTGTAACTGTGGCATTACTCATAGAATATATACATATATATAGCAGAGTTAGTAGTTATTTACATACCCTATGGCTAGAGATGTGCATTATGTTTTTCCTATAATCTTTTGGTAATGTTTGACAGCGTAATTTTTATTGAAAAAATATTAATTTTTACTCTTTAAATGTTTGACAAAATACTAAAAATTGTTATTTTTTACTCTTCTATAATAATTTACTCTTTTTAAAAGTTAAAAATTTTACTAAATATACAAAAGTTATTAATTAAAAATTTTATCAAACACCTAAAAAATATTAAAAATTATTTAAAATTATCAAAAATTTTATTAAGCATTCAAAATTTATAAAAAATTATTAAAAATTAAAATTTATTTCACTAAACATATTAAAAATTATAATTAATAATTTCTGACTAAAAATTATGCTCCCAAATATTTCTTTTATCTGTGATCTACTCTCCCTCTTTTTCGTCACTCGACTTTCCCTTGCTCAAAATATCCCTTTCTCGACCACTATTAATATCTCTTTTTAATTTCTGCCATCAAATCATTAGAAGTTATGAATGAGTAGAAAGGATTGATGGGAAAGTTAAGCAAAAGTAATAGCAAAGTTAGGGCAAGTTAAAAATAAAATATTTTTGTAAAACAAAATTATACTGAAATTACGTAAAATTAAAAATACTAAACACGGATAAAATAAAATATTTATCAATATTGAAAAATGTTTATATAAAACTAAGCTAAAGAAAAGAAGTTGGTGGTATTTTTTGTATTTTGAGATTATTTGTGTTCTGAGTAAAAAATGTCTAAAACCAATTTTTAATTATTTTACATTTTATATATAAGCTTATTTTATATTTTTTAATATAAGTTTTGATACATATTTATTATTGTGAAAAGTATAAAATAAAAAACAGACCTAAAATAAGTATACCTGATGAATATTTAGCGTTGCTAACAATTTTCACGCAATGTATGGAAATTTCTTTTAGGGACAAAAGGAATTAAGGAGTATTTAGAGTGATAAAAAATAAGATAAAATGAAATAATTTATGAGTTCATAATTTTTATAATTAAATAAAAAATAAATAATTTTTAAAAATTTTCAGGCTCTTCGACAAAAAACAATTGCTCCAACACTGCACAGCTCTTCATTAAGTGGGTTTGCTGTAGGTGTTGATTGAAGCGTGTTCTTCAATAGACTCGGCTACAAATCCATTCACGCATGAATTAATAGAAAAAAGGATAATCCAAAAAGGCGTAACAGAGCTTCTACAAGCTATTAAAATTCTATGACCCCCACTCCGACAAACCCCTATTTCCTCAACTCTCAACCAAAGCTTCGATGATGCTTTCTCGGCTTTTCCTTTGTTTGGAAAGCGACTTCTTACCATTTAATTTACTGATTTGTTCTCGGTAAAAAATTGAGAAGTTGTGAAAATTAGTGAACCCTATAAATTATCAATTAATTAAGAGGGTGTTTGGTGTTATAAATTTTATTAAAAAATTTTAGAAATTCTTAAAATTTTTTAAAAATCATTCATTTCTTATCTTATTACATGAATTACGAACTTACAACTGATTTTATTTTATCTAATTTTTTACCACACCAAACACCCTTTAAGTATACATCTCTGCCTTTATTCCTTCCAAAATTCTTCAGAGCGCATACCAATCAAATCAACTATTTTTTAAGTAAATAATCGATTTAAGTAGTAATTAATTTTGATTTTAATAAAACAAATTCATATATTATTTATTAAAAATAATTTGTAAATTGTTTAAGTATTTTAATAAAATAAATCACTTTAATAGAATGCAACAAAAATTAATAAAATATTCTTTTTGGGAGGCGTAAAATTGACAGGCCGTTTAGAGGTAGAAAAAAAGTGAAACTTTTGATTTTTTAGTGTTTTTTTGTAGGTTGTAATTTTTGGTATATTTAGTGAATAAAGTGTAATTTTTAATAATTTTTTTTGTAACTTTTTAGTGTTTGGTAAGATTGTTACTGTAGCAGAGCAGAAAAGTGATAACTTTTAAGTGTTTGGTAAAATTTTTTACTGTAACAGAGTAGAAAAGTGAAAAAAAGTGGGGTCCACTGTAATAATTATTTACTGTAGCAGAGTAGAAAAGTGAAAAAAATTGTGAGTTTGTCAAACACTCAAATTACTGTAGAAGTGTCCACTTTTAGTATTTTTTTAGTGATTCTTGAGTCTCCAAACAGGCTAAAAGTACCCAAAAAAAAAAAAAAAAGAAAAAAAAATTACTGAGCATAGCCTAAATAATTTCTCCTCAGAATTGTACTTGATCATGGAAAAATAATCACTCTTTTCTTTTTGATAAAAACCATAATCCCGCAAAGAAACTAAAGGAATAAAAAATAAAAAAAATGGTTAGGGACAAGAGCACTTTCGTGTGTTCTTTTGACTTTTAAATACCACTTGTCGCAGTTACTATACTAATAAAAGTTGGGTTTCGCCACTCCATCGTCTGAGGTTGAAAGCGTGCACCAAAATGGCCAAAACTATTAGGCCTAGTGGGATCCAACGAGCAACAGCAAGTAAAAGAAGACCTTAACCTTGTGGTTGAACTACGTCCAAATTGGCTCATCCCACTTTCGAGCACACAACTGAGTTACTTCAAACTGTGTGGGTTTGTGGTGGGGGTAAGGTTTGGTTTGAAAAGTAAAAAATTTGATTTTTTTTTTATAATTGATTAGTAGATAATTATAAAAAATTTATTTTTTTTTAGTGTTTGAAAAGAAAAAAAATTTAACTTTTTAGTAGCTAATTTTTTAATTTTTTTTATTTATTTGACAGTTTTATCTTTTATAGTTTAAAAAAATTAAAATTATAAGATGATAAGATTAGTCATTTTAAAAAAAATAAAAAAAATTAGCAACTATTAATTAAATAATTACCAGTTTCTTAGATAGAGCCTAAGCCATAAACTAAGGTGCTATGTATACCATGGATATGAAGAGTTTCAAAACTCTCGGGATCGTTTGGAGGCATAAATTTTAACAAAAAAAATTACTTTTTTTTTTTTAAACATTTGGTAAATCATCATTTTTTATCACTTTTTTATTCAGTTATAATAATTTTTTAATTCAAAAATTATTAAAAATTTTTAAAAAAATTTTAAAAGTTAATAAAAAGATCAAAAGTAACAAAATTTTTTTTATCAAATATTCAAAAACTGTTAAAAATTATTATTTAATTTTCAAACACACCAAAAATTACATTATTAACTTTAACAAAAAATTATTAAAATTTAAACTTTCAAACGCTACCATAACAGTATTTTGATTTACTTTTGTAAAATCAGATCAAGTCCCTATTCAGCATCCCTTTATTTACTAATATATTTATTCTTTTAATTGACTTGTGTCTAAATCGACCAATCCATCACACGGAGAACTTTTCATTGATAATGCCCTTTCTTGAAAGGTTTCATTGATAATGCTCTACCTTACGCCAATCCACGTTACCAAGTTGGAGAATTAATGATTTTCATAAAAATGGATCTAAGTTAATTTATTTTTTTGTTTCCATTCAAAATTACTCTTTCAACCAAAATTAAAAATATTTTGAAATATAAACTAAATTTCTGAAAAACAACGTAAAATGATCTAAAACATAACCAGAATTCTCTTTAGGCACACTTTCTTCTTTTATTTTTATTTTTTCATTTTATAAATTTTTCTTTTTCTTGGAAATGCAAAATTAACAACTTCAAGAAGTCTCATACTTTAATATCTTCTCCTGTTGAACATACATGGTCAATAGATCATTAATTGACCAGTTTTCCTAATAGGTGCATCCAGCAATGTAGGGCTCGTTTGGCATAAAAAAAAAAATAAAAAAACAAAAATTTACTCAAATTCATCAAAAACCTTTTAACTTTTTTTAATTTTTTCTGATCAAATTTAATCACCTATCACTTTTAAATCAAATCATTGTACTTTTGTTATACTTTTTATTAAATTTTTATCAACTAAACACCTCTATAATATAATGTATTTGCCCATTTGGTAAACATATAAAAGTTTTAATAATTTTTGACAATTTTTAAGTGTTTGGTAAAAATTTGAGTAACTTTTAAATTAAGTTAAAATGAAATAACCATTATATTCTTTGTTAACTCAATAAGAGTTAGTGTTTACAAAATTGATAATTTTTAATATTTTACCAAATATCTAAAATACTGTACTTTTTTATTTTTTTTATTTTTTTACTCCCCAAGTGGGGCCTAATAATGTTTTCCGGTCAAGGAACTTGAAGTAAGGCTTCGTTTGGGAAGTTAATTTTTTTTTTAACCAGTTACTCAACTATTTTTTTTGTCTTTTTCTGCAATTATTAAACTTAACTCTTACATTTTAAATTTCTTTTAAACTATAAAAGACAAAACTGTCAAATTATACCTCCAAAAAAAAATTAGCTACTAAAAAGTCAAATTTTTTTCTTTTCCAAATACAAAAAAAAATTAATTTTTTTTGTAACTAACAATTAGTTAATTATAAAAAAAAAATTAAATAGCTGACTTCCCAAACTAAATCTAAAGGAACCATGCGTGCATTATTCGGTGACCAGAAAAATGAAATTGATAGAACAACCACAACAACGTCAAAGAAAACATTATTAATAGAATCAAATCCAATTAATCCAAAAGCAACAATTTAATCACAACAAGAACACTAAACAAATCAACCATTCCATTAAAAGAAATAAATAAATAAATAAACCACTTATATATGTCACATTTCAATACCAAATCATGGATCACTTCTCTTCCTTAATTAGCTTCTTTTGTTATTTCCTTCTCATCCTCGGCGGTGGCACCTGCAATTGGTGCCACGTGAGCTGCCTTGTCATCATCTTCTGTGGGCTTCTTCTCACCATCTGCAACCGTTGCAGCAGGAAGTGGCTCAGATTTTTGCTCTAATTCTGAGTTTAATTTCTCTCTTGCTCCTGTTTCTGCTCCTGAAGTCTTGTCATCATCATTCTTAGTGATTTCTGACGACTCTTTTGCTTCTTCATTTCCCTAATATTACAAAAAATAAATCTAAGTTAACAAAAAATTCCGCAAATTTCAAATTAATGAACTTTTACTGCTCTTCAATTAATTGAAACAAGTAAAAATCAGAAAATTTGATGTTGACCGCATATATGTCAATTTTAGTGGGCCATGATATTTGATTGGGCTCATTGAGAAGTTGCTCAAAGATAGGAGCAGGCCATGAATCAATAACCCAACACACTTGCGGGTGTTCAAGAGTGTTAAAATATAAGAAAAAAAAAATAAGATTTAGGTTGATTTTAAATGTTTGGTATTTAGTGTTGGAAATGAAATTTTTTTTTTGAGAAAAATAGTGACACTTTTGGACTTTTGTGGTAAAAAGTAAGAGAGAAAAACCGTGAGAACGATTTTTGGGGTCCGTTCTCATAGATTTCTGTCAAAAATTTTCAGTCTTTGTATATTTCTGTTAAAACCATTAAAACGGTTTAAAAAATCAATTCTACCTGATTCAAAAAATTTAATATAGAATAGTAACAATGATACATGTTTGAAGTTTTTGAGTCAAAAAATATGATTATCAAAAAATTTTACATATTCGGTTAATCTATTTTCAAATTTTTTGTTTCTTTAATGAAATATTGAAAGTTTTTTAATATAAAAAAGAAAGAAATGTGTAATAAAGAGTTTTAGTGATTTATAAAAGTTGTTGGAGATTTATTTTATTTTTTGTAGTTTGAAGGTAAACCAAACGCCCTCTTAATATGCAAATTAAAGCTTGTACGTTGTTGTTCAGTTAAATTAAAAAAAAAACTCCATGACCATCCCAATTCCTCTATTATTGAATCGGAATCAGCAAAAATAAAAAAAAAATAAAAAAGTAAAACAAAATAAATGGAAGGCTATATATTTTTTATCAAGAGAGATCAATTCACAAAGGCTTATTTTTTATAGATTTTTTTCATCTTATATAAATTTTTTTTTATCAAAATCAATGTTTTTTAGAAGTCATAACTTTTAGGTATATTAATCGTATTTGTATTTTTTAATTAATTTTTTACTCAAACGAATATTTTTTTACCTAAACTAACATAAATTTTTAATTTTTATTTTATTTTTATTTTTTTTACGAATAACACATCTAAAAAGTATAATTTCTAAAAATAAATTTAAATTTTGATGAAAAAACCAATGAATTAAAATCAAATTATAAAAAATCAAAAATAAATTTTTCCGAAATTAAAACTGAGCCTTAATAAAAAGAAAAAAAAAGAGAAGAAGAAATCAAATCAAAACTGAGTAACAATTTCGTGCCATCAAAAACAGCAATGCTACATGAGTTACAAGAAAAAATAATCAAAATGCCTTATGCTACTTCTGTCTCAATCACTTAAACAATAAACAACTAAAAGCCTATTTTCATTATAACTCTCAGCCCCTGGTCATCCGATACACATCCCACGATTTACATCCCTCATGTTGCTCCAGGGCAGGAATAGTGGGGGCCTCTAAGGTCAGGGTATGACCTTTCATTATAATTCTACCATCATCCTCTATTGTCACACCATAATAATTTTACCTTTTAATTCAATATCATTTTCCTTTTTTTTTTTTTTGTAATTAATATCATTTTCTTATTACAAATGAAAAGAAATTTTTTCCCAAAAAATGCCATTCTCTTCTATAGTGAAATATCATAAGTAATATAATAATATAAAAATATACAATAAAAAAATATTTAACATGTTATTGCTGCACAGCATTACCCAAAATTTACGAGGTTACTCACCTTTGCCTCGGTTAAGAAAGTTCCAAGAGTCTTTTCATCCTCTGCATTACCGTCATGATCACCACCTTCAGCATTCACCTCCCTATCGACAGCCTTCTCCTCCACCGATTCTGCGGTGGCGTTGGTGGTGGCGGACTCTTCCTTTGCTGGCTCGGGTGCCGGGGCACCACCGGCATCTCCTTTTATGACCTTGGGGATGCTAGCACAGGCTCCCATAGTCTCTTCCTTTCTCTTCTATCTCGTCTCTCTCTCTCTCTCTCTTAATGCAGTGAGAGAAAGATGGGGAAGAAAACAATGAGAACGATTATGGTGATTTTGTGGGGTGCATGCATGTGGGTTTATATATAGTAGTTTTGTGTATCTATTGATATCATCGATTGATTTGCCTGGTTTTGGCTATTTTAGCTGTTCCGACTTCCTCTCTAGGGCACAGAAAATTTTAAGGTCGCACACAACTTACAATGTGTTTTACTTTATTTTATTGGATTTACCAAATTAAGTTAAAATTTTAACTAAATTATATTTACTTTCTTTTAATATTTAAATAATTATATTTATTACCCATAAATTTTTAAAATCTTAAAATTAAACATAATTTTTTAAAGTAAAAATTTTTGTAGAAAAAATTGACAAAAATGTACAAGAGAAAGGTAAAATAAAAAAATATCTAAATTTTAGTTATTTTTGACTTTTTTTTTTATTAAATTTGACCGATTGATTTAATGAAATAATGTTGATATTAATAATATTTTAAAATAGATAACGTAATTTAAATATTAGAGATGATAAATATAATTAATTAAATATTAATGAAAGGTAAGTGCAATTCTCCCAAAATTTTTGAAATGGAAAGTGTGTACATATGGCAACACAGGCTGTAAAATTCTTGGTTTTGTTTAAAATGGGAAACTAAATCCAGCTATTGCCTATTATGTGTATACGATGTTTTGAATTTCGAATGGCGCCTATTTTTGTTATTTTTTAATGGAAAAATTTTAAATTATTTTAATTATGGAAATAAATGTTTATGCTTGCTTTTTTATTTTTTTGCCAGGAAAAAAAAATAGAATCATGGTTCTAAGCTTTATGGGATAATTTTTGTGGCAAAAATGGAAAACGACGTCGGAGAATTTTTCTTATTTAAATAAGTTGTGACACTTTCAACCAAAAGCATTTACCCTGAAGTTTGTTCTCCTTTCCTCTTCCTATGCTTTCCTTTCCTTCCCTTTTCTTCCATAATTAATAAACAAGCAAGCTACACTTTTTCCCTCCTCCTTCCTTTTTTCTTTTCCTTTTTTTTTTTTTTCTTTTTTAACTTGTTATAAGTTCTATAATTTTAGCCAAAAATAAAAACTTTAATTTTTTCCGAATAATACTTAGAACGTTGCTCATTTCTTGGAGTTCTATTCCCAAAATTTCACCATTTGCCTCTTTCAACCTTCGATTTCCTATAAATATTCCCCAATACCACTAGATTAATGAAGTGCATGCACTAAAATTGAAATTAATTAGTCATAATTACTTTACAAGTTTACCTTATCATTTGCATATTCTTTGGTTTTTTTTTTTTTTTTGAATCTTTATACTTCGTATATAATTGATGGGTTTACAAGAACTTAATTTCAATTCAATTTTGAACTAAACCAAATATCGTTTGATAAATTATATACATTTATGATTGTAAACAAATCATCTTCAACAGCCAGCTTATGTTAAACAACGAGAGTAACGAAGCGTTTCGTTTGGAGATACAATTTTTAGTTAAAAGTTACTAGTTGTCATTTTTAGTGTGTTTGGTGAAGTAAATTGCGATTTTTAGAAATTTTTTATAATTTTTGGATATTTGGTAAAATTTTTGACAATTTTTAATAACTTTTGAGTATTTAATAAAATTTTTAGTAATTCTTAGTAAATTTTAACAACTTTTATATGTTTGGTAAAATTTTAAGTGGAACAAAATATTATAATAAAGCAAAAAAGTGGCAAAAATTATTGTTTCACTAAACACTTATTTTGTAACTTTTAATAAATTTTTGTACTTTTTTTTTTTGTTATCAAATGCTATGTAAGATGAGCATCTAAATAAAAAAAAAAAAAAATGGGAAGAGTTATATCTTATACTGGATCATTGATATAATACATAAAGTCATATACTATAAAATTTAATAAACATTTGACAAATTACAAAATTATCGAAACAAATTAATTTTAGCCTCCCAAAAAAAAATTACAAAATATAAAAGAGTAGTAACTAGCAGTAAACAATAAATTAATAAACTAATATATTAAAGACTTTAAGCACCGTGAAATCTTATGTTACGTGGACTTAATTATGAGTATTAGATATAAGTATATGTTTAATAGCCGATCGGATTCATCTAATTCTTTTATTCAATACGAAAACACAGAAAAATATTTATAATTAGAGTATTTTATACGTAAAATATATAATTAATAGATATATTTATAAAAATATTTAATTATATACGTGAAAAATATCTATTTATCGTACATTTTATCTGAAACAAGTAATTTATAATACTACGTCTAACGTAAATGAAGTCAAATTCCCAAAGATTTTCTTGCTCATAGACTTCGATTTAGCCTTCCAATGTGGATATGCTTTTACCTTAATTACAATGGAAGGTATCAAGCCATGCATGCAAGTTTAATTTGAGGCTTTAATTTCGATCTTCCCAAGTTTTAAGGCTATGTTTGATACATGGGAATGGAATAGAATGGAATGGAATCCATTCCCACTTTAACTTATTCTCATGTTTGGT
>JAVXUM010000037.1:76384-92465 GCA_035590655.1 Pouteria glomerata
GAAGAAAAACACTGAAAAATTCTGAAAATTTTAAAAAATTTTTAAAATTTATTACACTGCATATATTACGAATTTACAATTTATCTCACTTTTTATCACACTAAACATCCCCTAAGAAGGGGTAATAAATAATACTTGGTTTGGATGATTTTTTCAAAAAAGGTGAATAAAGATAAATGTATGATTTAAGAAATTGTCAAATAATAAATAATACTTGGTTTGGATGATTTTTTCAAAAAAGGTGAATAAAGATAAATGTATGATTTAAGAAATTGTTAAATGACTTTTGTATCTTTGTGCCATTCAAAATAGACCAATTTCATCATTGGTAAAGGGGGTAAAATAGGCCAATTTCATCCTTGATAAGGTGTTATTTTTAGAAATCTTAAACCCTCTTAAAAAATATACACCTTTCGCAAAAATTTTTGCTGGGCAAAAAATTTCTGGGGAAGCTTTTTGCTTCTCAAACCATGCAAAAAATATCACATCAAAAAATAATACGGGGTCTTTATATTTGCCCTTCCTTTATCAGCATCCAATCGAGGCGCTAGAGTTATGAGGTATGTAACAAACTCGTGAGAATATTTTAAAATTCTTTACTTAAAAACTCCCATATATGATTTTTATTAACACTCAAAAACTTTAAAAACTTCAAAAATTTCATGAATCATTGACTCACAAACTTAAAATCGAACTTGAGATCTTCTGGGAGAAAATCCAAAAACTTAGTTAAAAAAAAAAAAAAAAAAAAAATCCTTCTAGTCAAGGGGTGTCTGACCTACTAATAAACACAAAATTTTTTTTAATTTATATTGATTTTTTTAATTAAATTTAATCACGTATTATTTTTATTCTTCTTTTTTTGGGACCATTGAAACATTACCTAAATTTGTTTGAAAGACTACATGACCTCTAAACCAATGCCGAGTTTGGAAAGAAAAAAAAATTAATTTTTCTTTTTATATATATCTACCTTCTAGAAATTAGTTTTTTTTTTTTTGTGTGTTTAGGAAGAGAAAAAGATAATTTTTTAGTAGTTAACTTTTGAATTTTTTGTTAATTTGACAGTTTTACTATTTAAGATTTAAATAACATTTAAAATGTAAAAAGGCAAGTTTGATTATTTTAGAAAAAGTTAAAAAACTAATAACTGGTAGCTCATTTTTTCTCAAACGGACACTATAAGTAGAGATTATCCTACGGAATTGTATTTTATCTTTCATTTTAAAAAAATAAATACATAAAGATTTTATATTTTATTTTTCATTTTTCTTTAATTTTTGGGATATAATCTAGTATATTGTAATACCCGTAAATTTATATTTACTAATTTTTTTATTTTATTTCTTAATTTGAATTTAATTAGGAAGTTTGAATTAATTTATGATCCACTTGAGTAAATTTGATGGATTAAATTAGTATGCGTTAATTTAAATTATCTTCATTGGTTAGAAGTTTGACCCAAAACGTACGACTCACCCTAATCGGAGGTGACCCAATAACTCAATTTGAACCGACATTCGATCTCTTTTCTTTATTCTTTGCATGAATTGGAATCTACAAATGGCCATTCTGTAAGAATCATCTCACCAAATGTAGTGTTGCATGGTAATTTATAAAAGTCAAGTATTATAGTAATTTATAAATATTCAACTTTTCTCTTTAGTACAACACGTTTTAAAGTTATACGGAAAAATCTCTATGGAGAGCAAAGTAAACAATATCTGCCAATAACATTTACGGTATACAAACAAAAATAGATTCTCATCAGCGCAAAAATAGACTCTCATCGGCTGACGCTGATTGTTTAAGATCTCATGCACATTTTGATCTCACACATATGGTGAGTTAAGTCTAGTATTGTTGTAACTTATAAGCATGCAGTTCTCTCCTTGGTACAACGCGTTTTAAAGCCGTGTGTAAAAATTTTTATTAGACACAAAGCAATTAATATCTGTTAATAAAACCTACAGTGTGCGGATAAAAATAAATCATCATCAGTTGACGCCGCCTATTCGAGATCTCACGCACGTTTCAGACAACAATTTTCGACGGGGGGTACATCTGAAACTTTTCACTTTCAAAATTGTTTGATGGTCCACAGGTGTGCCATGAGACGGATATGCAAATTTTGTTTTGGGCGGCTGTAAACAGTGTTATTTTTATTACTGAATTTGCTGAAATAATCAATTATTTTTCATGTGTAAAGTATGTACATATGAAACTTGTAATACGACACAACTAGGATTTTGAGGCAGGGGATGGAATTAGATTAGGCAACATAGAGTTCAGCCTTGCCATCAATGAAGAGACTCATGAATTCTTCCCCATCCACAGTTTCTTTCTCTATGAGGAGCTGAGCAAGCTCGTGGAGGATGTCAATATGGGTTGTGATGATCTGTTTGGCCCTGAAATATGCCTTCTCTACGAGTTCTCTTACCTCTGCATCTACCACATCAGCAGTTGCCATGGAATAATCTTTTTGTAAAGACATCTACATCAGAACACACACAAATTGGATTTAAATAACAATACAATGTCAACTAACAAGTCCAGGGAAAATTGCACAACATATGTTTGGATCAAGGATTTCCAAAAGGAAAAGTGAAAGGGAAGGGAAAGGGATTCAAAATTACTTTTTGTGTTTGATTTGTGATAGATAATTGTTTCATGTTTGGTTTGTGTTGGAAAATAGCAGAGAAAATGCACGAGATCTGACAAATTAAAAATAATTTAAATTAGCAAACTAATTTATTGATAAATGCCTTCTATTTTTACATGTTTTCTAATCCACTTGAATAATAACATGCATTTGGAAAATGGAATTGTTTATATTTCTTACCTTTTTCCCTCTCAATTTTTTTTTCTTGTTCTTTCTCCCATGACCTAATTGTCAATCCAAACATATTCATAACGATTAACAACTATGAACTCCCTTACCTGTTGACCTAAGAAGGGATTTCCACCAGGTCCGCCAATGGCAATTTGTCCGATCTTTTTGCTGAAACCAAATCTCTCAACCATCTGCCTTGCCACCCTTGAAACTTGCATGAAGTCGTTTGACGCTCCGGTTGTTACATTGTCTTCACCAAAAATGACCTCTTCTGCAACTCTGTAACGTGAAGGAGTTGGTGAACACATTTTATGATTGCTGAAAAGACCACTATTTATATTTTGAAAAAATCAATCTAGGCATTTGAATTCAGGAACTGACTCAAAAGTTTCTTTCTACTATGCCTTGCAGTTTACAAAGATGATTGTCATAAAACTTACCTTCCACCAAGTGCAACAGCCATCTGGTTCTCCAAGTAGCTTCTACTATAAAGTCCGGACTCGAGCCTCTCTTCACTAGGTGCAAAGAAGGTAAGGCCTCCAGCTTGGCCACGAGGAATGATTGATATCTTAGCTACCGGATCATATTCAGGCATAAGAGCACCAACTAAAGCATGTCCAGCCTCTGCAAACCCCAAAAGTTAAAACACCCACCAGAAAAGATCAGAATAAAAACACAAGATCTTGGCCAGACTAGTAGTAGTTCTTGTGATTTATATACCATGATAGGCAACTAGTTTTTTCTTCTCATCTGAAACAACAGCGTTTTTCTTCTCTGGTCCAGCAATTATTCTCTCCAGAGCATCAGATATCTCATCTTTGCTTATTTCCTTAAGGTCACGCCTGGCTGCAAGAATGGCCGCCTCGTTCATCAAATTTTGCAAATCTGCTCCTGTGAAACCTGGAGTTCTCCTCGCAATCTTTTCAAAATCCACATCCTTTGCAAGTGCTTTCCCCCTGGAGTGAACCTGTTGCACAGGGGTGTCAATGAGAATGGCAAAACTGTCCACTTAGTTCAATAAACCGCTTGCAATTCCTAATACTGGTAAACCAGGGATGAACTGCAAAAGCAATTAAACAAATAAAGTAGTAACAACTTTGGCAGACAAACCATATTGATTTGAATGTGTTTATCCCCATAAAAACCTAACATATGGTGTAACGACATGTGGATTGTCGTCGTCAGAAGCATTAAATGTTAAAGATCACAAAGGATTTTGAGATAAAATCGGCCTACAAAGTATTGTAGGCCAATGATTAAAGAAAGCTTAATGTGAAAATATTGGCCAAGGATTATATATTAGGAAAGGCCGATGTTCTAACATTGATCTAAGATGATAGTTAAGATTAAAGAAAGGCCAATGACATTGGCCAAGAACAGGACGAATTAAGAGAACTTGCACCGATGAAATTAGCTTAAAATTCAGAACTATTGAGGATATCAGGTTAGAATTGAAAATTATATCAAGGTCGATTGTAATATTCAGGCTTAATCAAACCATATTGCAATCAGATGGAAGGAAATGACAAATCGGTCAAAGCAATATTGAAGAATATGCAACAAATCGGTAAGACAATTATGAGGCCAAGTTGGATAAACACCGTTACTCCAAGAATCACGCAACGGTTACAAAAGATAGCACAACGGGACAATTCTAGGACGTGCATAAGTGGCAGATCATGACAAGTTATCAGTTAGTATGTTACACCCTAAATTTTTATTATTTTTAAATGCAGTATTAATTTAATTTTTATTTTTATGGTTAAAAATTTTTAATTGTGTTAATTTAGTATTATTTTGAAATTTATTTAGTCCTAATCTAATTTTATTTAGTGGTTGTATTAATTAGTAAATTAAATTGGAGTTTGCGCGATGAGAATGCGTTTATGTGCATATATATATATATAGACCGATATATTTTGTTGACACATGGCTAGTATATATATATGTCATATGTCGCTAGTATATATATAATTATGTGGTGTGTAGGTGGTGGTGGCTAATCCACATATCAAGTAATATATATATGTATAATATATATATGTTTGGATAAACATTGAAACTTTGTTTTGGATTGAGGGACTTGGCAGACTCCATCCCATATATAAGTAACTAACATGTGTGTGAGGGGGAAAAAAAACAGTGAGGGACAGGAGATGGTCAGGGTGAGAAAAAAAATGGTAAGATAAAATTGAGATAAAAGGATAGCAAGGAAGAGGAAATCTTAGAAAATTTTGGCTGAATAATTGAGGTAAGTTATTTTATTTTATTTTGCTAAATTAAAATCAATTTTTTTAGGTTAAATAAATTAAATATCTAGATGGTGTAGTGGCTGCATTTTATTCATTAGATTTATACTATTAACTGACTTATTTTATGTTTTAACAGTTTAATTTCTAATTTGTATAATTTATTTGGGTTAAAATTAAGACCCGAAGATAATTAACAACAATCACCTCATTAATGTGATTTTCTCAGAATACCTATTGTTCAGGTAGATGTATTAAACTTAAAGGTAAAATATATTGAATGTGGATAGTTAAATTTTATTTATTTATTGTTGAATATTTATGTTGATAAGGACTTATTGCCATTTATAAATTATTTGTGTTAGTGGAGAATTATCGTTATTTGTCGAATGATAAATTTGAGAAATAGTATTTTTAATTGATGAAAAAAAAAAACATTATTGCATGTCAGCATGAGTTACGTGCATTACACTTGTATTACGATTAGATGGGATCAGGCCAAATAGGGCCAAAAAGAAAAAATATGAGAGGCCATATGGAGCCAGAGAATAAAAATATGATGCCAGATGGGACTAGAAAAGATAATAAAGTCAAATGGAACTAATGGAACGTGCTGAATTAAAGTCACTATCCATAGTTGAGTGCTCAACTCATAGGCCAGATGAGCTCAAACGAGTGTTACATTATTATTTGAATCATTTAACAAGCAAATATGTCAGGAATGGGTCAATTGGGGCCTAACGATGATGATTGAGGATTGATAAATGAAAACTAATGATATTGCGTGTTGAAATAGCTTTATCACTCTTAGCTATGATATATTTAAATTAATTATTATTTGATTGTAGAATAGCAATTTATATAATTACTATGAATTATTTTTGGTGCATATTTATTATCTTTTATTTTAAGTATAATACTTCCATTGAGTGTGTGACACTCACACTTAAATTTACACATTTTAGGTTAAGTTTAAAAATGACTGCAAGTGTCTAGAGGAGAACCTAAGTTGCTTATTCCCTTGTTTTAATTTTGTGTCGGTATATGAAGTCTGTATAAACAGACCTGGAGCTAGAATAGTGATGATTAATGTTTTGTTTGATGGGTTTTAAAAGTCAAAAGTTTATGTTCAATTAAGTGTTGGTGGGAATTTCTATTTATTTTATCTATGAAAGTAATATCAACTTTACAGGTTATTTTTCCATTAAATGTTGGTGTTGTAAATTGGGCAGAGGATTTGAGAGTGATCACCCTATTTAAGGGATTAAATGTATCCTTAAATAAGAGTGTGACATAGTAGCCTCCAATATAAAAGAAGCAAAAGAGGACCAAAGAAGGGGTTCCTCAACCACATTCTCCCAACAAGAGTTTATCTTTTTCTTTGCAATTTGCTTTCCCTGCACTGCACTTTATTTTACAGTAAATTAGCTTCCTCCCTTTCTCTGAACAGAAACGTGGCCTGTACGTTTTCTGTCACCTGTATTCATCATATCTCTGGAACTCAAATTGTAAAATCGCCATTAATGAAGGCTTGGATGCAGATATTTTTAGCCTTTTTGGTTTAAAATTACTTCTCTTTGATTTTGTTTTTACCGTATGCTTTGCACTTAAAAGTCCTAAGAAGAGGCTTAGGATCTCACAGCATGCCTGATCCCACACAAACAAAGGTGCGACCGCACCCGCATAGACATTTAAAAAACCGTGAAAGAAGGTAAACTAATTGACAGTCTTTTTGAGTGCAAATAGAATGAGCAAGCATAACTTCCCGATCAAATGCAAGTTAATAACTGCTTTTGAAACTTAACTACTAACACTGCTGTTGATAAATTCGGTACACTAGTTTGAAGCATCTGCAACAAAATTATACTCGCCTGCTAAACCAAACACACACACTTACTGCTTATATTAAAAAGCTTACGTGTTTAAATATACACGAAATCCATTTCTTATTTTCTAGGCAGTTTTAGTGCATAATCTAGAATCAAATTAAGATCAATTTATCTTCTATGTTCAGTCAACAGAAAACTTAACTCTGATTAAAATTTTGAAGCAAATACCAAAAATAAGGCAAATGACTAAAGTTTGAATCGAATCGAACTCACCTGAAGGATCTTCACTCTACCGGCAACATCAGGCCTGTCCACAGTAACTTGGCGATCGAACCTTCCAGGCCTTAGCAATGCCGCATCAAGCACATCAGGCCTGTTAGTTGCAGCCAATACAATCACACCAGAGTTGCCCGAAAAACCATCCAGCTCTGTCAACAGCTGGTTAATAGTCTGTTCTCTCTCGTCATTCCCACCTCCAAGACCTGCTCCTCTCTGCCTCCCCACTGCATCAATCTCATCTATGAACACAATGCAAGGTGCCTTGGACTTTGCCTTCTCGAACAAATCGCGAACCCTTGAAGCACCCACACCCACAAACAATTCAACGAATTCCGATGCTGCGCACGAGAAGAAGGGCACTCCGGCCTCTCCGGCCACCGCCCTTGCCAATAGGGTCTTCCCAGTTCCGGGAGGTCCGACCAAAAGACACCCTTTTGGAATTTTTGCTCCCAGAGCAGTGTACTTATCTGGGTTTTTCAGAAAATCAACAACTTCCTGCAATTCCAATTTGGCCTGATCGGCTCCGGCGACGTCCGCAAATGTAACACCGGTCTCCGGAACCTCCTGGAACTTCGATTTTGACCGACCGAAATCCATCGGCCCGCCGAGTCCACCGGGGCCGCCAGGGCCTCCCTGCGCTCGGCGAAAGAGGAAGAACAGTCCGGCGAAAGCGAGGAAAGGGAACAGCAAATTACCAATGAAACTGAATAACCCGTTGCCCGAATCGCCCTCCGAGACCGATATATCGACACCGTTCGTGGCTAAAATGTCGATGAGGTCGGGGTCATTCGGGACAATTACGGTGGCACGGCGGCCGTCGACGGCGGTGAGTTGAAGGACACCTCCGTCTTTGCTGAAGCGAACTCTTTCCACCTTACCCTTCTTGACCGCATTCAGAAATTCGCTGTACCTCCATTGACCTCCCTCTGGGAGGTCGGAGGTCGTCTGTGTCTGGGGCTTTGGAGCAGTCAAGAGAAGGTTTTGAGAAAAGGGCGACGAGTTTGAAGGGCTGGGTTTGGGGGTTTCAGCTTGAATTACAGGCGGAGGAGTGGGTGGGTTGTTGGTGTCCAAGGCTAGGGCTTGTGGGGCGACTGAAGAAAAGAACAGAGCAGCTAAAGTGGCCTGAGATGGTATATTCTTTAGAGTATCAGATCTTCTGTTGAGAATGGATTGTGATATTAAAAACTTTCTACGGCAGAAAAAAGGCAGAGATTTGGTTGTTTTGGGGGTCGGAGGAGAGAGTAGGATTTGGTTACTAAGGAAGGCTGAGGAAAGCATAGAGTTGGCGGCTGTGGAAGCCATGGATTTTTTTTTCCTTCAGCTCTGCACTTTCTCACTCTCAATAGTGGGTAAAACCAGAAGGTTGGCTAGGTAGAGTGAGAGAGAGAGAGAGAGAGAGAGAGAGAGAGAAATCCAATCCTGGTACATGCGCAGAATGACAGTGGGATGGGAAGAGGACCCAAGTTGATTTTCGTGCTTCATCCCAAGCCACCAGTATGGATGCCTGATTGAGTTGAATCGACGTGTTTTATTTGTCATCCAATCACTGTTTGATTTTTATGCCTCAAATCAAATGTATGGACACCTGATCAAGCTGGCTCCGTCAGGTCCTTGCATTTGAGCCCCAAGATATGGCAAAAAATTGGGCTTTAGCCTCCTAAGTTCCTAACACGCGAGGCCCAATAATATTTTAAAGCTCCTTTATTAGCCCAGGTATAATATCTTATGATTCGTATCATTTCGCAGTAGGTCACTTGAAACTGACTGCCCACTAACTAGCTTAGATAGAGTGTTTGTATTATTTTATTATTTTTATTGATTTTTTTTTCCCTTCAACTCACGTGCATTATCGCTTGCTTGATAGCGCTACATATTTTCATAAATGGTAATAGCATTTCAATTTTAATTTTTTTATAATTTAAAAAATTATGATTTCATTTTTTTTTATAAGTAAGAGAGTATTGAAATTAATGAGATAAGTGTTTACAAAATTTAGAGGACATACCTGTATTAAAAAAAAAAAACTTCATATGTACAAATATATTTAATAATTTATCAATTAAAGCGGCAATTAATGGGTCCATCTTACAATGTTGATCCCAAACTATAACTAAGAAGGAATATGAAATACGTGGAGTGGAGCAGGACTATCAGGCATGCGCAAGAGAGACCAAGTGAAGAAAAAGCTGCTGTATTTTTGTCTTTTCTATTTGTTTTTTCTTTTTTGACCTTTCCCTCTTCTACATAATAGTTACAAGATCCCATCTTCCTTTTCATCAAGCAGCTGACATCCTCCCACTTCCCTTCATTTTTTTTTTTTTTTTTTAATGCTTCAGGCCCATTCATACAAAAAAAAAAAAAAAAAAATTGAGAAGCACAGAATAGAAACCCTATTTACCACTTTCCAGAGAAAAGAATGCCAATCTCTCTCTCTCTCGCTCTCTCTAAGGGCCTATTTCCGAGTGCAAAGATGAGTTAAGTTCTGATCGCTCAACATCCCATTGTGCCTTAGCCACTATTCCATCATGTACAGGCACATATTCCTAACCAAGCGAAAAAAAAAAAAAAAAGAGGATTAAAGGAAAATCAACGGACCCTCAAAAAATAAAATAATAAATTATAGCCTCAAAAAAGAAAGGAAGCACCTCTAGTTTTTGAATAAGTTCTGTAGGGTTTGCTGCTGAGACGATAATGTGACGCTGAGTGGGCTCGATGAACCCATCATCCACTGCTTTGTCAATGAAGGTGAGAAGGCTGTTGTAGTAACCATCCACGTTAAGCAAACCCACCTGCACACACATATATATATATATGTTGTAATTACGGAGAGATATATATACCAAAATTGTTTCTTTTGAGAAATATAGAAACAAGTTAGCTTTCCAAGTTTAGGCAAGCCAAAAAGATAATAAAGAGACATGAAGTGGCTTTACTGGCTTGTCGTGAATCCCAAGCTGGGCCCATGCTATGACTTCTAATAACTCTTCCATGGTTCCGTATCCACCTGCCTTGTTAACAAAGTTTTTCTATAAGGGTGGTTGAATGTATAATTAATAATTTATCTGTTGGTGTCAACGAGTTTGGGTTTATTAAGGGGTGTTTAGAGTGTTTAAATTTATTTTAATTTATAGAAGTCATAGTTTCGTAATATGTGTGTTGAATAACAAAATTAAATTTAAAAATAAAATTGTAGAGATTTGAATCAAATTGTATTAATTTTGAGTTAATAATATATATATTTTCTATATTATTTTAAAATGTTCGAGTTAAGTCATTGTATAGGGTATTATCCTCTAGTCTTTTCAACTAGTTTTCATAACTAATTCACTTCTCTTTTGAGAGAGAGAGAGAGAGAGAGAGAGAGAGAGAGAGAGAGACCTGGAAGGGCAATGAAACAGTCAGCATGGCGGACCATTTCAGCTTTCCTTTGATGCATGTTGGCTACAGGTCTTACCTCCCCTACTGTTTCACCAGTGATCTACTATCCACGAAGCAGAAAAACCACACCAAAATACAATTTTGTTCATTAATTCTGGGTCAAACAGGTCATTAAAAAAGGAAGACAAACTTGTGTATATATTGATCAAGAAAGAAAACCCAGATGATTATATAAATTAACCTCTTTGCACATAAGGGTTCTTGGGATGATTCTTGGAAGACAACCGGCCGATTAACAAACAGGAAAATTGCAGAGTCAGAAAATGAAAAAGATAGAAATCCATAGAAACATATATATATATATGTATGTATATTGAGATATTATGAAAGTCTATGTGCTTGCGTATATACCCTAGGACATGTCCACCACCACGATGAACTTCCTGAGAGATCAAGCCCATTAGCCCAACACTTCCCCCACCGTAAACCAGATCCAACTTCCTTGAGACCTTCACATAGACAAAACGCAACTCTCAAATTGCAGGTAATTAAAAATAGAATTCAAACTCCTCCATAAAACTTAACAAGTTTGTCCATGTCTGAAAATTGAACTATTTCTTGTTCATATTTATGGAGGGAATATATATATACAGCATGTATTTGTATACCAGCTCCTGCCCCAGTTCAAGAGCAGCATCTCTATAGCTATTTCTTCTGCCAGTACTGCTTCCACAAAACACACAAATCCTTTTGAACCTTGTCTTCTTCACTGCTCGCTCCTCCATCTCTTCCTCTCTCTCACTCTATTTCTTTGTGTGTGTGTGTGTGTGTGTGTGTGTGTGTGTGTGTGTGTGTGATATGCTACTGGCAAGTTCTATTCTTGTTTGGTCTGATTAGCATAAAAAGGGTTTTGCTGAGGGTGTTTTCCCACTTTTTCCCTCAAAAGTCCCGATGCCAAAAAGGATCACGGAACAACGGCTATAATTAGACTCCAATGAAAAGGTTGCGATGGCGATAGGATTGTTCGAGGATTCCTGTTACAGCACGTAAATTGAGTGTAGGGTAGCGATCGTGAATTTTCTCGCATAACAGAAAAATTAAAATAAAAAAATACATTTTTACCAAAATTTTACACCAAAAAATTGTGCCAATCAAACGTTGTATAGATGAGTTACGGATATAATTCTTCAGATTGACAATTCATTATTAAAATATAATTCTAAACCTTAAAAATTTAGACGTAAGTCAAGGTATTAAAATTTATAATTTAAATGATTATTTTTCAAAATCTCAAAAAAATCAAAATATAATACATTCGCAAAATATTCACAAGAAAAATAGGTTACTTTGGAGTATTTTTAGATTATAAATTCTTTAGACATCGACGCGGATGTTTATAACTCTTGCCTTGATCATGGGTTCAAATATAATTTTGATGATTAAGAATTATTCTCATTAATTTAGTTAAATGTAGATAGGAGCTTGGAACGAAGTTAGGAAAGTCAAATAAGAGAAGCCAAAATGCTTAAGCTATTAAAAGTATGGTAGTTATAGAAAATTTTAACCTAAGAAGTACCTATTGAATACAAATATGATGGAATACATCTTGGATACGTTACTTGTCATGTCTAATTATTATTATTTTTTTTTTCTGTCAGACACACAGGAGGGATACAAGAGAAATATCTAAGAACATGGGATCCAACTAGGACAAAATATAATATTTAAAACTTTTCTTAAGGGTCATTATATAATTTTGATATTTATTCAAGGTCAAAATGTAAAAATAAAAATTCATTTTCAAAGAAAATGATATATTTTTAATCAATAACTCAACGACAACTCTTATTTAAATATATTTTTAATAAAATATATAAATTTATTCTTTATTATTTGTCATATCTCTACCTTTTTTGTATTTTTATTTTTTCAAATTCACAGTATCCTCATATTCGTATCTATTTCTATATTTATACTTTCTAAATTTTATCAAAGAAGGAACCAACTATTACTATTTTAATCATTTAACTACAACATATAAATTATTCATATGATAAAATAGGACGATTTTTTAAAAATATACTTATCAAAAACTATGATCTAACGGTAAAGAATTTTTTTTTTTTCATTTAACGATTGAGATCATTTTTTTTTTTATTTTAAACTTTCCACTCAATTTTTATTTTAGTATATCCTACTATAATTTATCTCACAAAATAATTTCAAGGGTAAAAATCATATGTAAATCAAAACGTTTAACTTAAATTTCGCTCAATTATGATTTTTAAGAAGTAAAATCTTTCAAAATAAATCTCTATAATTTGTGTTTTTTTTTTTTTTTTATGATACTTATCAAAAATTATTTGGAGGAAAATAGAACAAAGTACATGTAGTAGCTATTAGAGTCTAAAATTTAAAAAAGAAATAAAATAAAATCTATAAATTATCATAATTTTTTTATTTAAATTTTCTATCAAAAAATTTAATATTAATTTTATTTAGAGCGCCATAATCATCAATTATTGTTAGCTGGTTTACAGTAATTTAAGACAGTCATATGAGCAGAATCTCTATATTTCATACGTAATTCTGTTCTCTATGAGTTTCGAAACTAGGTCACTGGCTATCGTCTGCATCACATATTTATACTTTATCACTAGTATTGTTAACATTTTCGAAATTAAAAATTGACAGCGTGGACCACCTAAATATTCACGTGATGTACTCGAAATCTTAAAAAGTTAGCCATTTTTTTACCAATTCGAGGAAAAATCAACCGTGCTTAAAATTTGTAGCCTGCATCTTTGGGCCGTTTGGAGTAACAAAAAAAAACAACGAAAAATAATGAAAAACGTGGTTTGAGTGATATTTAAGTATTTGGTGACAAATCACGTTTTTCAAAGATAAATAATGAAAAATATTAACTTTTGCAGAGAAATCCGTCGGAACGATTTTGAAATCCGTCAAAACGATTTTCAAATTTCTTCAAAAAATTTTGACAATAGGTCTTGTTTGGCAACTTAGATAACGGTGGTCACATTAAAAAAAAAAATTACAACTATTCGATTAATCGAACTCGAGTTATGTAATTTTTTCTAGAGTTGTAATAGGTTTGAATGTGTAAAAAATAATAGAGAATTTTAGAATTTTTTTGGAGTTTTTTAGAACTCCAAACAACCCCATTATTGATGATATTTTAGCCAGATGAGGAGGAGAATTTACCTATTAATTATGCAGAGAAAATCTTCACAAAATTAAAGGGTCAGGTCTAGCTTGACCCACCCCTTGACCTGAGAGTGATCCGTCTCAGTTGGCCTTTTATTTTTTTAGCTGGGTTGGATCGGGTTGGGGTCACCAATATCAGTCCCTGACTTATTTTAGTTGATTTAGCTTTTTTTTTTTAATTTTTTTATTTTTATAAAGTAAAAAAAATATAAAATAAAACTCAAAACAAACGCATTAAAATAATTATTGACAAAAACTAAAATTTATTAAATAACAAGTAATTACATAATTAACATTAACTTCAAAATTACAAATGTAGAATAAGCAGGTACATCACTTTACGTCTTATACATCCTAACTAGACTAGCACATAAAAAATTGACTATCATTTGTAAATATTACGCTATTTATACATTATTTTTATTTATCACTAAATCTATTAGTGCGTTCTTCTTTTTCACCCAAATGAATTACATCAAAGTCAAGGGTAAGTTGCCATTTTTCGGGGTCTTTTTGTTGTCTTATTTCGGTGAGACACCAATTTTGTAAACACACTAAATCTTCTATTGTTTGAGAAGTTAGTCGACTCTTGAATTGACTAAAAATGTACTCATTTGTACTAAACGCTTACTCGGATATCATGAGTTAAAGTTAAAAAGATTGAAAACTTAGACTGTTGTCTCTTCTATCAATTTAAAAGATTAAAGTTGTCTTTATGTTCTATAAGAGGTATACTCAAATATCGTTGTAGCTCTAGTGAATTTAAACTGTCACTTGTTGATGAATCTGTCCGTCGAAATTTTATTCTTCTTCAAAGAGAGGTATTGCCACCAAAATTACGGTTAGACCTGGCAAACGGGCCGGGTTGGGTGCCCGCGGGCCGGGTCCATAGATTCCTAGGTACACGAATACAGGTACAAAAAGTACCCATTTATAAATGGGTACTTTTTAGATGTACTTGTACTTGTATCTGCGGGTACAGGTACAACTTACGGGTACATTTCTATTTTTACCCATTTATAAATGGGTACTTTTTAGATGTACTTGTACTTGTATCTGCGGGTACAGGTACAACCCACGGGTACATTTCTATTTTTTACTTATTTGAAAAAAAAAATAAGAAATAAGTTGCAATTGTTCTAAGGTTTGGTTTGGGAAAAAAAAAAGCTAATTTTTTTGTATTTAGGAAGTGAAAAAAGCTAACGTTTTAATAGCTAGATTTTTAGCTTTTGGTTAATTTGACAGTTTTATCCTTCATAATTTAAAAGAAATTTAAAATGTAAGAGTGTAAGTTTAGTCATTTTAGAAAAAAATAAAAAAAACTGAGTAGTTGAGTAGATAGGAGAATGCCAAACGGAGTCTAATTTTTTAACTCATTTAACCTAAAACTTATTTCAGTCCAGTGCCATCAAATATGCAACTTGCCAGTTATATCAACTCTCAAAATATGCATCTGACACAAAATATAATATATTAATGTATGACATCATATAAATATAGATTATCCTTAGAATACCAAAAAAATAATTAAATATTTCTTTCTAAATGGTTCGTTTTGAAATAGGGAGGTTTAGTAAGTAAATAATAGAAATATATTTATTTATTATTAAAAATAATTAAATAAACGGGTACACTCGCAGGTACCTGCAGGTTGAATTCGTGGACCCGCGGGCCTATGGGTCCAAGTACAAAAAGTACCCAAAATTTTTTGGATAATTTTTATAGACCCGGTACTCATTTTTTTAGGTACACCCGCGAGTACCCGCAAGTACAAGTACAATATTGCCAGGTCTAATTACGGTGAAAGGATGTTGTTGTGGTAGTGGTTGTTTGAGCAGCTATACGATTAGTATCATACCGACATATTATAACTTGTATTTGCTCTTTAATATTATTTAATTGTTCATGTGCACTTTCAGGGTCATATATCATTTCTAATAATTAAAAAAAAAAATCTTCTTTATATCTAATATCTAAAATAGTGGCAATACCAAAATGTATAGGAAGTAGGTTAAAATATTTATTAAATTTTTTCTTCATTGTAACAACTGTCGTAACATAATATTCTCGGACAATATATTTTTTGAAAATTTCGTCAATTATCCTTTATTGATAAACAACAGTAGAAGAGGTAGGATAACAAATCCCACAAAATATTTTAGTAGCAATATAAAAAATATTTAAAAAATTTATATAAAAAATTACATTTGTCCAGTTAGTAGGTTCAATAATATCTAAACCAATAACTTGATTATTTAAAATAAATAAATTAATTACTTTTTGATATT
>JAVXUM010000037.1:98600-110416 GCA_035590655.1 Pouteria glomerata
TAATAAATAAAATAAAATAAAATAAATTTTAATAACTTTTATAAATTACTAACACTCTCTATTACACATTCTTATTTTTACTATATTCAAAAAATTTAAATATTTTACTAAAAAAAAATACGAAAAGAGGTTAACCGAGTATGTAAATTTTTTTTAATTATTATATTTTTGGAGCCGAAAACTTTTAAACGAGTATCATTGTCGTTATTTTGTAATAATTTTTTGATTCTATTAGAATGGATTTGAAAAATCGTTTTCACGATTTTGATACTGTCGTGTAAAAGTCAAAAATTTTTGACATAAATCCTTGAAAATGAATTCAAAAAACTGTTCTCACGGTTTTTCTATCTTACCTTTTATCATAAAAGTTTAAAAGTGTTACTACTTTTCTTTAAAAAATCTGTTTAAAATATCAAATATCAAATATCTAAAATCATCTTAAATTATATTTTTTTATTTTTTATTTTTTATTTTACCACTCTAAATATTACCTAAATTAATTAACGTGAGCAAAAAAAAAAAAAAAAAGCAGATAATTAAGAAAGAATCTTTGAGGAAGTTGCCTCCAACTGGCTGGGGTTGAAAATTGTAGGAGCCAGCCAACCCAGGGCATGGGGGGCCTCTTCTTCTTGGACCACTGTCTAGTTATTTTTCAACGTACAGTTCCATTCTCCGACTTAAAGCGTCCACTCCAACCATTAATACCGTCAACTTCAAGGTGTTGAACAAGAAAGAAATTATCATAATATTGCTACATTTTATTTTCTTTTTTTCTCTCATTCCTGCCGACTTCTGTCTTTCATTGAAATGAATCAAATGATTGACAGCTCAATTCCTGTGCCAACTTTGTCTCATAGCTAGTTTCATTCACCTAGGGTATAAATGTTCAATCGAAGTGAGTCGGGGTAGGGGGGCGTTTGGATTTGGTTTATTATTATGTTTAATAAGTTGTGGAAAATAGCTCAAATTAGTTTACTTTAATAATATTTTGAGTCGAATTAGAGATTATTTGATCGAATAGCCATTACTGATTAATCAAATTCGAGAGTCTCATAAATTGATTTATTTTACAACTCTATATGCATGCCAAAAATGTATTTATGATTTTTGGATTAATTATTGGTTTTCTAGTTAATACATAGTGACATGTAGATATCAATAAGTTTAAGGGACCGTTTGGCATCATATAAAAAAAAAAAAAAATTAAAAAGTTGCAACTTTGCTTCTACAAGTTACATATAACACTTTCGTAATTACTTGGACATTTAGTAAAATTTTATAAAAGTTGGAAAAATTAATAAAAGTTAAAAAATTAAAAAAAAATGATAAAAATTTATTTTGTTTTAATAGAAAAAATTAATAAAAAATATTTTTTTAAATTATTTTTAGTGCACTAAAACGGCCCTAAAACAAATACTATTTCAAAAGAGGAAGTACTTCCATTTCCGATATCGGAAATATATGGAAAGAAAATTAAATATGGAAGGAAATTATTTAACCTTGCATTAAAATACAATTGTGAACGCTGGTGTACATTGGGTGAGCACAATCTTGAGATGTGGTCTCAAAAGTTTTAAAAAACGCCTACTGATCTTGTTAAGTAGTTAGTTTCATATATATATATATATATATACACGAGTAATTATTGGTACTTAAAGGTATGAAAATATAATTTACATATAAATAATTCAAATTTAAATTTATAAAATAAATTTATATGAAAAATTGCAAAAATAACTTATAAAAATAAAATTACTAATCAAAAAAATTAAGATATTTATACGATGTTTAATAAAGGTATAAAATTTTATTATTTACTACAAATATTATCACATTTTCTAAAATATTAATTTAAAAGCTTCTATATAAAAGATATTCAAAAAAAAAAAAATAATGAGAGAGTATGTTTTCATATGAAATTATCGAAGAGATAACCAAAATAGAGAGAGAGAAAAAAATAATCTTGACTATCGAGTAAATCCAACGGTTGAGAATATCTCAAATGTAATGTAAATAGCTTAAATTTAAATTTATAAATCAAATTTACATGAAAAATTAAAAAAATAACCTATAAAAATCACTAATAAAAAGAGATTAACGTATTCATTCAGTATTTAATAAAGATATAAAATTTTAAAATATTATCACATGCATTTTTTTAAATATTAATTAAAAAACTTTTACATAAAAAATGTTCAAAAAAATATGAAAAAAGTAAAAGAGTATGTTTTTATTTGAGATGATAGAAAAGATAATCAAAATAAAGAGAAAAGAAAAATAATCTTGTCCATTGAACAAATCTAACGGTTGAAAATATCTTAAATTTAAAATTTTTAACTTCATTGTTATATCAAAAATTTTAAAAATTTTTATATAAAAAAATTAAAAAAATATGAAAAAAAAATAAGAGAGTATGTTTTCATATGAAATGACGGAAAAGACAATCAAAATAGCAAGAAAAAGAAAAATAATTGTGTCCATTGAGTAAATGCAACGGTTAAACATATCTTAATTCAAAGAATAAAAATGTATGTATTTAAAATTGTTTAACAAATGTTTACAATTTTATTATTTAATAAAATTATTATCACATTTTTTAAAATATCAATTTAAAAACTTTTATATATAAAAACTATTAAAAAATATATGAAGAGAGCAGGAAATTATATTTTCATGTGAAATGATCGAAAAAATAATTGAAGTGAAGTGAAAGAAAAAAGAAGTAATTTTAACTATTAAATAAATTTATCGGTTAAAAATATACAAATTTATATCAAAATGAGGGATTTGGGTTATTATGTAGGTATGGAGGGAGAGTATGTGTACAAATTGAGACGCAGATTGTTTGGTCCCCAAGCAGATCGGTCCCGTGTGTTCCGTGTACAAATTTTCTATATATGAGCTGAATTGGAGAGACAGTGACCTCCAATATTAATCCTCCAATTATAGTTACTCTTCCATAAATTCGATCTCTCACGTTCGTTCTGTGTTGCGTCGGCGGTGTTAGTTCATGAAGAACCAAGTGTTAAAGTGATCAACTTTGCGCGGCCATTATAATGACAACTCACTGAGGTTGATTTTGTGTTTTGGTTAAGGATTTGATTTGGTAATAGCTAGAAAAGAGATAAAGGATTTGAACTATAAATTTTTTTGCTTAGATTTTATGAAAAAATAAAAGAAAAAATGTACATAAAATTTGAAAAATTAAAAATATAATATGTTGATGAATACTTTTCATTTTATTATATTATTTAATAGCTTATTATCTAAATTTACTAATTTAAAATAATTATTTTGATCATAAAATATTAATAATAATAAATTAAAACCTAACAAGTAATTTGGCAAAGAAAAAAGTAATAAATGGAGGCTCACCAGAGACCAAGTCCACTAGTGGAAAAAAGGAATATTAATGGGGTGTAAATGCAAATTGGAGTGACAATCTATGAAAAGTTATTCCACAAAATTTGGAGGCGTCTTGGTTCAAACTTCTTCCACTTAAAATTAGGATAGACTTTTACTTTTTGGAATAGAATAGTCTTTGTGGAAAATTAACATACTCTTCTTCGTCTCCATATAAAAAAATAAATAAATAAAAAAGGTATTTTTCTGATCTTTTCAAGTAGGCAAACATTCTTTTCTCCAACTTCCCCGCACAAAATTCATTGAACCGACACAATTAATATCTTCTACGGAAGAAAATAAAATAAAAAAAAAACAACTGCGAATAGATATGACAACTGGTTGAATTAGAGTTAGATATTATCCCTATTATTTTTGAATCATTTAATGTAAAAAAAAAAAAAAATCAAATTAGATGGATATTTAATATTGATGTTCATTTTTCGTACCCCACAATAGGCACCACTAACCGATATTATCTGCTTTGGGCCTCGAGTCGCGAACCCTTTGGGTCTTACGGTGCCGGGTCATGTCCGGCAGCCCTCATAGTTTTGTTTTCCTTAGAAAATGTCTCGTTGCTAGGGAGGAATGGTAGATATCCTTATTAGGTACCTCAGTCCCCGACTCCTAATCGATGTGGGACGGTGGTATCAACAAGCCCCCAGTCGGGGACTGAAACCCGAGAGCACATGGCCCACGGTTCCCACAGACGGCGCCAACTGATGATGCAATTAATTCGGATGAGCACTGGATGATCCAAAACTGGGTCCGGATCTTCAAGAACTGCTTCTTTGACACCGGTGTGGTACTTGTCAAAGAGTCTCCAATACTTAAGTTAATGAGAAAGTTGAGAAAATATTTTGGCAGAATAACAGTAAGGTAAAGTGTAATCTATGCACTTGGACACCGAAAATAGATATATTTATAAACGTATATAGAGCCTGCATGGACACTGTGCATGTGAATAGTATCAAATCATAATTATTAATCAACCAAAATATGCCACGTGTAACCGCAGACCCCATGCTGATATCGTTTGATTAATTATCAAAACCGTTAGTGGGCAGGCAGCACCCCAATAGGTGAATATCACAGAATTTGTTAGATAATGGTTAGACGTGTGACCATGACATAAGCATCTTTGTTATATATGAGAAGATCAGTCCAATCTTCTGACGTATGATCAATCGATCGGGTCAATGCACCTCGGTCGAGAATGAATGTTCGGACAGGTCGATAGCGCTAGTCCAATTCGTTCGGGTATGATCATCAGTTGGGTATGAGGTGTTCGGTCAGGTGCACCATATCATTTAATAAGTATTTTTTAATCAGTTATCATTTCCTAACTCATTGAATAATCGGATACCCATTCAATAATTGGATACTCATAACCTTTAAATATGAGACACTTACATCAATAATAAGGATTAAAAAACTCTTTGAATGAAAGAATTCAATACGTAATTTTATATCTCAAAAGATTAAAATAATTATCTTTAAATAAGGGTTTTCAAATATTTTATACTTAATAAGATTTATGATCTTACTTTTATAACAATAAAATAAAAAAAAAAAAATCATATTTGATCTAGTTTTAAATCTTTACTATAACTAAGTCAAAAAAAAAAAAAAAATTTCACGTCTATATGCTTTGTTATGTTAAGAATCAAATCCTAAATTTAGAATAAATTATTTGGTATCAAAATCTTAAGTTATTTGAAATTAATCAAAGGGTATCTGTTTCTAGAACACAAATATATATATATATATATATATATCTTTGGGTGGTCGATAATTTAGATTAATAATCAAGTAATACTTACTGGATACATTATAATTATGATAGATTTAGGTAATACATGTTGAGTTGTTGGGCCTTTGGAGTTGGCTAAAGGGTCGAGCCTTCTAGTTTTTAATTTGTTATTTTATTTTTTATTTTTCTTTTCTCTTCGTCTAGCCTTTAATTTCCTTTTCCAAGCTTAATCAATTGAAAGAGAGAGAGAGAGAGATAGAGAGAGAGCAATAAAGGTATAAATGAGTCGAGTCGAGTCAAGTCAAGTCGAATGGGCTTTGTCATGCTTAGGCTCGATGCACTTCATATTTGTCAAATTCAAGCCGAGTTTGGTCTTGACAAAGCTTGAAATTAAATTTAGGCTCAACTCATTAAAAACTATTGAGACTCAAGGTCAGTTCGTTTATATTGAATATTTAAAAAATTAAATAATTTATTTGATATTATTAAATTATTATTTTATCAAATAATAATATTTATTATAAGAAATAACTGATATTTATGATAAATCTAATTTTAACTTTTAAAATATTTGATAATAAATAAGAAGTTTTATACAATTTGAAAAAACCTAAAGGCTGTGTTTGTTTGGTGGGATTGGATGATGGGAGATAAATAATACCATTGGATAATATATGGAATTGGATAAAAGATGGGATTAATTTTTTATGTGGGATTATTTTTTTGGTATTTGGTTGATAGGATATAAAGTGGGATAAAAGATGTGATTTAATAGGTGATGTGATAGAAAATAATTTTGAACCTTTAGATCTTGGCAGGAAACAAATCCGAAAGTGAGGTATTATTAATACCATCACATATACCAGATTCGGTATCTGGTTATTTGAGGGATAAAAGGTCCTATCCGTGGGACCCACGAATGATTTGTCCACTAACCCAAACACCGGACAAAGGTGAGCCTCAGGGATTGTTTATCCAATCCAGCCATGATGTCCTTCAAACAAACGCAGCCAAAATGTTATATGTTTCTAACAAACATGAAACAACTCTCAAAATCAAATCAACTATAAATACTAACAAAATATTTAAAAAAATAATATTTGGAAAATTTATTTATATTAATATATTATATATATAATAATATCATATACTATATAAATAGACTTTTGAGTCTAACTAACCGAACTTTCTTAAATTCAAGCTTAACTTGTTTAATAAATGGGCTCAATGGATGCTCAAGCTCATACTTAATTAAGCTCGACTCATTTATTAAAAGGGTTTAGCTCGAGTTAGGCTCTTCTGGTACATGGAAGTCCGCAACCGCTACTCTGTAATGGGGTGCGCACAGGGCGAAACACGCTGTAGGACCCTAGCCAGCAAAGAGGCCTGAAGAGTAAACCAGCTTAGATAAGTTCTGACTGACCGGCTCGATCGAGTGGAGGCCAATAGGAGCCCGCAAACGCGGTAACCTACCCCCCGAAGGGGGACTCGAACTCGGGATCTCATGGCACAAGTTCTTAAGGCGCACCCGACTTTCACCTGACCACCCCCGAGGGGGCTCAAGTTAGGCTCTTGATGAGACTACTTGCAAGTATTTCATGAATAATTCGATTCATTGGCACTCCTAGAAAGCAAGGTCTTGGGAATTTTGCACGTCTTCTTGTGCTAATTAATCATCTTAGTGATATTAGTGTGCAAAAGTGACAATTGAGGTGAGAGATTTGAGTTAGTGAAGTTTGAGAATTTCGATGGCTTCTTTAGTCTTCTTCTTCTTCTTCTTCTTCTTCTTCTTCTTCTTCTCCTCCTCCCCTTTTTTAATTAGACGTAGGTGGAACTTTATTTGTGTTTATTTATTATTGCACGATATTAAACAATTTTTATGCTTTGATTTGGTATATTTTGAGATATATACACTCTTTGGTGTTCGCACGCATGTGTGATTTGTTGCAATTCTTATGTATATTATTACAATTGATGTGTTATTATTATGTACTGACACATATTTTATATTGTGATATTGTTGAGATTGGTTAGGGATGAGCAAATTTTTAACAATTGACTTTAAGTGGTGTTTGAATGATAAAAAGGATATGAAAAATTAAAAAATAAATACAAAAAATTAATGTAAAAATAATATGTGACAAAATTTAATTAAAAAAAATTAGTGAGTTTTGTTGAATTTTGATTAATTTAAATAAATCTAACGGACCGTAATCATCTATTGACCGAGTCTCAACACATCAAACTTGCAATTAATCTAATTTGACTGCAGAGCCTGCTTTGGCTAGACAAGTGCCATTTATCAGCTCATTATCTAGTTCTATATTCACAACCGATCATATCTTGGTCTTTCAGTGCTTATACCTTTGTTTGTACTAGCTACTAGCAGTAAAATTTCATGTCGGCTAAGTACCGATCCGTACAAAAGGCGTAAAAAATGACAAAGAAAAAAAAAACCATAAATATTCCTTGTCCGAAAAAAGAAACTGCCATTTTTCGTTCCCAAGATTTATTTCCGTACATTCTTATCCTAAAGTATTATCATGCTAACAATGCAAGATTTCGCAATGCAACGGTTTTTTTTTGTATTAAAAGAACCATCACCACACGCACCAGCGTAATTGATTATTTTTATTTGCAAGAATTTTCTTGGAAACTCCTCAAATCCAGTCCAGAATCAATACCAGATTTGTGTGTTGCATCTGAACACAGCAAAAAATAAGGAAAAAAAAAAAAAAAAAGCTATATGCACAGTTGTAATTAAATAAGACTGACTGTTTATAAAAAAGAATTTGAACTCTTATAAAAATACATGGCTACATTTTTTGGGTCTCTGTCAGCAACGTCTTGTCTGCATTGTCAAAGCTACCACAAGCTGGCACAGCACACCCACCGCTTGTGCTTGCATATGATGCTCTGTTAGTCTATATCTGCCACCCACTACAACATAATCTTAACCTCTGCATTGCCTCTTTCACTATCTCTCTCTCTTGGAAGGTTCCTTTGAAGATTGAACATATTTTCTCCTTAGCTGTTGCCAATTACACAGCAAGTACGTACAAAGAAGGATACTTCATGTACCTTTCCTCGGGATCGATCTCAGATTCTCAGATCTAATCCATATGACAAAACTGTGTTCTCCAATCTTAACTACAAATGGCAAGAATACATATATATGTATATATACATATATATAGAACCACCATGCATGTATTGCCTTGTATATATCCTCATATCCTAGCTAGCTAAAAACTTGTACAGACAAGCTAAATTTTGATGTCAACTATGTGGCGCCCAAATTTTGATGCTCTAAGGGACTTGCACAACTCAGCTAATGACCTCCTTCACTCACCAATTATCCAACAATCCCTTGTCCACCACCACCAAGAGAAATGGGTTCATGAGGTCTCCGAGACATCCTTGAGAATGGTGGACGTTTGTGGTACCACAAAAGATGTTCTTTTGCTCGTGAAGGATCACCTCCAAGATCTTCGATCCACATTTCGCAGAACAAGGGCGGGAGACGAAACAGCCGTCGAGAACAAGTTTGGAGACTTCCATCTTCATAGAAAGAGGCTAAAGAAAGAGATGCTGAAGCGATTGAAATCGTTGAAACGAATGAAGAAGAACAAATGTGTGATCACCGCCGCCTCGGACGACCTCTCACCCGTTGATGAAAACCTCATGGTGGTTGTCAATGTGCTGAGAGAGGTGAGAGTCACCACCATGTCCATTGTGGAGTCTTTAATGTCACTTATGTCCTTACCCAATATTCCGAATCAGAAATCGAAGAAAGGGTCTTTTGCGTTGAGGTTGAAGCGCGCGGACAGCTTGGACTGCGATCCGAGCATGCTCCAAACTGCGAACAAAAGATTGGAGGCAGTTGAGATAGCCATTGAAGATCTTGAAATTGAGTTGGAGTGCATGTTTAGGAGGTTAATCCAAACAAGAGTTTCACTGCTCAACATACTTACCAACTAGGAGTTACAACCGCACACAACCCCCACCCCTTTTTTCTTTTTTATTCTTTTTGATATTCAGCTTAAGTCTTAAAATTTTGAAATTAAAGATCAGATGAGTATTCAATGATCTTGATGAGACCAAAACTGGCGGCTAATGTAAAATAAACACAAAACGTTACCAGGTAAATTAGCCCTCAAAGTTAACCTCGTACAAACCGCTGAGGTATATATAATGTATTTTGAAGGCTTTGAACTCGCCGGCGGGGACGGACAACTCACCTAATTAAAATGCTACAGGTGTAAACAAGTCAACTGATTTAATGGTCACTCCTCTTCATTGTATTCTTTAATTTATTGATTCCTAATTAATAAAATTAATGGTTTTTCCAACCTGTTTGTGTTTATATTATTATTGTTATTATTGTTCTGTCCTATTTATATACCTCTTGATACTGCATTTTGTCGAAGTGAGGACATGGAACATCATCGAGGTGAAAAAGGCAATGGGCGAGTATCGCAGATAACTTTATGTGGACAAGGTACATATATCAAATATATATATATATGTTGAGTGAATATGGAAGGAGGTGACATTCATAGCTACATTTCCCCGTAGCAGAAGGCCTGAAGGGGTGATGCAACGAGTCTAAGGTATGTGGAGGGAAAGAGTAAAATTTTTATTTTTGATATAGTTGGATGGAATGAATATTCTATTTAAAATCGCATCAAATTTGACGATAGAATGGAAAATCGCCTTTTAACCAATATTCATTGCACTCACCATAATCTATGCTAAATTTCAAACAAATTCCATTGCCTAGGTTGTTATATCATCAATTCTGGTTTTTTTAGAAAAATGATGCTTAAAAACCCTCGATAGAAAATTTAGAATTTTTTTTAATCATTTATTTGGCGCCGTTATATTTCCTTTTACTTTCTAACTAGGTAGTTAGATGAATTTTCTATTTTTGATAATTTTTCAATTAGTTGGCAATTATTAGAGCCCAAGGATTAGAGTTTGTTTGAATCTTTTAATCTTTAAATAGTGGAGCTTGTACTATTGAAATACACTTTTAATTGATAAATAATATAAAGAGTTAATTATCTATCTACTTTCTGAGTGATTTTTGAACTTTAACAATAGTTATTTACTTTCTTGATATTTTTTATTCAAAAATCAACAAAATTGTAAATGATGTTTTTTCTGCACTTCCGATCTTTTCTCGCTGCATCACTTAAGTACAGAAAAGTCGCAAAATTTACCATTTTTTTTTTCTTTTCTACCCTAAACTTACAATCGAATCATTACTTTTCAAACACCAGTGCTATACCAAACGCATAAAAATTTATCTTGTAACCAAATTAGTAACTTTTGATGAAAAGTTTGCTTATCACATGCATAAAAGTTAGAATTAAAAAAAAAAAAAAACCAACGTTTCATAAAACGTATAAAAAGTTAACTTTTGTAACTCTTGAAACAAAATTACAAAAAGTTGAAAAAAAAAAATTTGCCAAACAGGCCCTGGACTTCAATTTCCTTTCCTTCCGTTCAATTATTCTCGTAAAAATAAATAAATATGACCATTTAACAGGAAAGGAAATGCAGCATTGACATCGAAAAGCAAAAAGTTTACAGAAACAAGGGTCAAAACATCTGGCTAGTCACACACTGTTCACAATAATCTCTTTTTCACAATCACATTATTGAATGGAAATCAACAAAGACATTCCAGAAATTGTTCATGCATTAACCCCAACAAAAGAGCTTACATTCTGAAGAGCACTCATATTATACTCAACCCTTTCAGCTCTCTTCAATGGGAAGCCTGAAAGCAACAAACTACAATTTAGCCAAGAGGGGGAGAGGGTGGGGGTTAAAATCTTAATATCACACCTAATCATAAAATTCAGAAGGAAAGAAAATAATGATTTAACTTTTAAATAACTAAAATTGCAGCACTTTTATAGCATCCATCTGTAAGCAACGCTTGTGCATTGGGATCATGGGATCTATACAACATATCACAAGCATTCGAATGGCAGGAAATTTGAGCATTGCAATCATGGGATCTATCCAATATCACATGCATTTGTATGGCAGGAAATCTGGCACAACCTCATGTCAGAGACCATAACAAGAAAATTAGATTATTTTGGCTACAGTTTCAAAATAGTCAAAATTTTAAATCTACAATGATCTGAAAGGTATTTTGGATGCATCATTTATTCCAGGGAATTATTAAAACTATCCACCCATAAATCACAATGATTGCCACTGTCAAAATTGCTTCTTTATGTTTGTGACATATTGCAACACAAAATTATCCACACATTCTGAAAAGAGAAATATAAGGGAATTTTATACCATCAGTGCGTAAAAGAGAACCAGATCGATTATTTATAAGCAAATGAAAGTAATATAAGCTTTTTCTTCATCCAATTGCTTTACAGGGGCACTACGGTCAACATTTTCCACAACCAGCTCTCTCTCACATAGACGGCAAAAAGGATAATAAAATACCATAGTGAATGCCAAAAAATTACCTCATGTCCATGCTCATGGCCATGAGAATGATCTTCATGGCCTTCCCAAGGATGTCGCCAACCCTAAAAGATACATTGACAAAGGAAGAAAAAAGGAAAAAACAAAATAACACAAGAAAATTAAAAAATAAAATTTCAAAGCATAATAACTCAAT
>JAVXUM010000037.1:119410-130801 GCA_035590655.1 Pouteria glomerata
ACAATTTTTAGAATTATTTGAATTCATATATATATAAAAAAAAAAAGATTTTGAAAAAACGTTTCTAAGTAGGGAAACAACGCAGGGATAAGAAAGTTGATTTTTTTCGCCCTGTTATTAGTTAATTATTTGATTATAATCAATTCCGCTTCCATTCGTAAAGTTGAAGTTAAGACAAAAAATAAAAAATAAAAATCTATGTTCCAATTATTCCAAATTATATGAAAAAAAAGATATATATATATAGCGATCTATATCCATCTAATTAATTTATATTAAATTTTTATTAAGGTTTCATTTCAAGTTTTGATATTTGTTGAAAACTACTAAAAATTTTTAATAGTTCACTTTTTATCAACATAATTTGTTTAGAAAAAGAAATAGTACACAATGAAAAAGAAAAGTTTACAATTAATTCATCCAATCACCTAAGATAAGAATGAGTGTGGATATGAAATTTATTATTTTTATTTCTATACGTTCAATTTGAACATAAAGAAAATAAAATCTTTCACAAATGTAGCGTTTGGCAACGTTATCGTTTTTCTATTGTTATTTTTTTATTACCATTTTCTATTTTGTATTTTCTGTTGTCATTTTTTCTTTTCCGAAATGAAAATTGAAACTGCGTTTAGAAACGTAATTTTGTTTACAATTATTTTTTATTTTTAAAAAATATTATATTATACCATATATTATCTAATATAAGACAATATAATAGTTTAATTATTATATTATTTTATATTTTATCATATTATAATTAAATTATTATATTATATTATATTAAGGTGGACAATGTTTAAAAGTGAGTCAAAATATTTGCAAAAGAAAAAGAAAATAGAGTAAAAGTACCTTTTGGAATGTTTTCGTTTTTTTTGTTTATGTTTTCATTTTTTTGGAAACAAAAAAACGTAAACAGATTTAACAAACGTATTTTTGTTGCAAATTTTTAAAATTTTAAAAACAAAAACAGCAAAATAAAAAACGAAAACGTTATCCAATGGAGCCTAACTGTATTCTATTTTCATAGCCATAGGGATGTAAAATAATTTATTTGAACAAGTAGTGGTAGAATTTAATGGAATAAATTAAACAAAAATAAAGAACAAAAACGAAAAAAGAAATAGAAAGTAGTAAACAATTTAAGCATCTATCTAGTAGTAAGAGATGGTACTGGTGGAAAAGCATTAAATGGGGAGAAATAATGTTGACAGAGTATTGGATTGAGAATGTTTTTAATGGCAGCATTATTTGGGCGAAAATGGCATATAAAATAAAGATAATTTACTATCCTTAATTAGACTTTGTCTTTTTTCGACTTTTCTCTTGCTTTGCGCCATATGAAGGATAATTTGCAATGTGGTGATGGCAGGTTATTTCAGTAATGCTGAAGCAACTGCATCAACTCTGGATTCAGATGGATGGTTGAGAACAGGAGATATGTGCTACATTGACGACGATGGGTTCATTTTTGTAGTTGATAGGTTGAAAGAGCTGATCAAGTACAAAGGATATCAGGTGAATCAAACCCTCTATTTTATATAGATATATATGTATATATATATGTCTGTTTACGTTAATTGTTCAATCCAAGATGTCCATGTTGCTCACGATGGATGATTGCAAATTACATAGTTGTCCTAATATGTGAACTAGAGATACTAATTAACCACTTCATTGGTTAGGTTCCCCCAGCGGAGTTGGAGGCTTTGTTGCTTACTCACCCAGAAATTGCCGATGCTGCTGTTATACCGTGAGTTTTCTTCTCCGTGCATGTTTTGTGAGGATCTTGCAAACTTGCTCCATAAATTAGAAAATTGTTAACTTTAATTAGTTTAGTTTATGTTTTCTTTTTTATTTTTTCTTCCCTTCATATTTACTTCCAATATATTCCGAACATGGATTTGTGGAGGTAAAATAAAATTTCTAATTTTTATAACCAATTTTTTTTTTTTTTCCATTATCCATTTTTCCAATCGTTTCTATTTGAATTTCCTAACTCAATCAACAAATAAATTTAATCTGACTTTTTCATTCCATCTTGCTTAATTTTTTGCCATTTTTTACTTTACAACCCATAATCCAAATGTAGCACTAAAACTTAGAACACTTGCACACTATTGCACATGGTTATCAATTGTTTAATTTGAATTTATTTTCTAAACACTCAAAAGTGATTTATGCACTATAACTTTTTGTTAGATTTCATTCGAACAGATATAATTGAACACACACGAATTGATCGTGTTAGAACATTTGAGTTTATCTTTAAAATACTAAAAAAATGACTGACGTATTATATCTTTTTTAATTTTTTATCTTACAACTAAGAATGAAAGCCCCTGAGTCTAGAATTTATTTAACTCAGGTTTCCGGACAAGGAGGTTGGTCAGTTTCCGATGGCATATGTGGTAAGAAGAAGAGGAAGTGGTTTGTCAGAGAGTGCTGTCATGGACTTTGTTTCTAAACAGGTGATTAATCCATATTCCTAGTTATGAAGGATCCCCCGGCTGCATGCCCAAAACATGGCTCACTCATACATACCTTGAAAGAAAAGTTCAACAACTCATGACCTAATCACTCATACATACCTTGAAAGAAAAGTTCAACAACTCATGAGCTAATCTTAGTTTTAAAAATTATTTTTGACATCAGTCACTATTTATTAATTTTTTACTTGTTGAATAAAGGCTCATATATATATATATATATATTAATGTGACAACAGGTGGCACCATACAAGAGAATTAGGCGAGTGGCATTTGTAGCCTCCATCCCCAAGAATGCGTCGGGCAAGATTCTTCGCAAGGACCTCATTACACTCGCAACCTCCAAGCTGTAGCTAGGAATTTTGACTTTTTTATTTTTTCTAAGATGAAATTGACTATGGTCTACTGTTCCTGATCAATTACAATATTGGACTTCTTTACGTCTTTAAGATTATTTGCATAAATGGGAAAGGGCAAGTGGAAGTGCAAGTGCAACCTTAATTTCATGGAGATGAAGTTGTCTTAATACCAGTCTTCAAAAACCTTATTTATAATTTAACTTCTCAAATTTTAATACATTTTTACAAATTAACTTGCCTTACAATTCTATTGCAACACTGGAAAACGTATGTAGGGCTTATGCCAAACCGGCAAGGCAATAAAAGTGTCTTAGCTGTTCTTGTTTGCTGAGATTGGATGATAGAGGATAAGTAATACTATGAGATATTATGTGAAATTGGATATAATATGAGGTTATTTTTTTATGTGAAATAATTTTTTTGGTGTTTGGTTGGTGGGATATAAAGTAAGATAAAAAATGTGATTTGATATGTTATGTGAAAAAAATAATTTTAAATATTTAGATTTTGACAGAAAATAAATTTAAAAATGAGATATTACTTTCCTAGAATTACTAATTCTACATTTCGGAGGAAAACAAAACCAATTTGTGGGGCCCAAGAATTCATCCAACAATCAAACAAACGGTTCATTGCAGTGAAACCCACAGAATACTAATCCAATTATGCTTCTATGTCCATGAAACAAATGAGCCCTTAGTGTTTAGCCATCTTTTGTTTCTTTTGATTTGATGCATATAGTAACTACAAACAAGTACTAAGATTTAAAAAAAATAAATTGTAGATTACACTTATTTTTTTTCAACTTTCAGAAAATCATATCTATTATTCTCTTATGTTTAAAAATTACACTTATTTGTCTTATTTTAAATTATTAAGATACATATCAGAAACTACAAATAGGTACCAAGATAAACAAAAAAAAAAAAAAAAAAAGGTAAATTACACTTTCTATTTTTTTTAACTTTAGATAATCACAATTATAATTTTTGACATTTAAAAATTATATTTGTTTTTCATATTTTGAAATGTAATTAATATTGAACAACTTCTAACAAAATCAACCGTTAAAACTTAATAGAAACCAAAGTAATCATCTTTGTCAAGTTTTTTTACAAAAATTTTTAATTTTTTTTGTTTTTATTTATTTCTTTACAAAAATCTTGAAAAACTAAAAAAACATTCTTTTTAGTCTAAATTATATGTACCAACATAAATATATGAATTTTCATAGAGGTTCACACATTAAAAGCTAGTCATCTTGCGCTTAGTTTGGCCCAACACCGTGAATTGATTAAAAAAAAAAAACTATGAAAAGATATTCTGTAGGCAGAAAGACTCCCAGTGATTTTTCTTATTAACTACAGAGTCAAACACATCCGTAATCATATATATATTGAAAAATTCAAATCCTATACCTGCCCCATTCTTTCTCTTCGAGGTTCAAACCAATAACAATTAAAAAAATAGTTAATAAAATTCCAAATTCAATTTAGGATTTAAAAATTGTTTTACGATTAAAGAGGTGTTTGGAGTAACGAAAAATAATGAAAAACGTGGTCTGAGTAATATTTAGGTGTTTGGTGGCAAATCACATTTTTCAGAGATGAATAATGAAAAATATTGACTTTTGCAGAGAAATTCGTCGGAACGGTTTAGAAATCCGTTGGAACGGTTTTCAAATTTCTTCAAAAAATATTGACAATGGGTCTTCTTTGGTAACTTGGATAACGGTGGTCACATTAAAAAAAAATTACAACTATTCTATTAATCGAATTCGAATTATGTAATTTTTTCTAGAGTTGTAATAGGTGTGAATGTGTAAAAAGTAGTAGAGAATTTTAAAGATTTTGAGAAATTTTCAGTATTTTTTAGAGCTCCAAACACCCACTAAATGATAATATTTAGCGACCATCTAAAATTTAGTTAATCAGACAAACGTGAGGATATAATTAGTATAGCAACAAACATTCTTATATTGTTAACTACACAATTTAGAGACTTCTTTGAATAATGATAAAAATGGTACATTCACATGTGCATAAGCATACTAAGGTGGATATGGAGAACACTACAAGAAATGAGGGTTCTAGTGACCCACTTTTGAATGTAACGGTTGTTAAAATATATTAGTGTTCGCCTGACGATTGCCGGTAAAGAGTTACAATTGAGTCATCGCTAATAATTATTAATATTTGTGACTATAGTAGCAACAACTATTGGATTTTAAGTAGAGACATTTTGTGACTGCTATAGGTAATTGCTCATAAACAAAAACGGTCACTACTACTTTCCCACAAAGTTGATACCAAGTTCTCATCATGTAACAGGAAGAAATTAGTGACCACTTCTTTTTTATTAGCGACCGTCAAATGTTAATTACTTATTTTTTTTATTTTTCAGATTTAGTATTGTTTTAAATTAAAATATTATTTTATTTTGCGACCGCATATAGTTGTCGCAATAAGATTTTTATTTTTTTTAAATTTTATCAATTTTTTAAATTATTTTGATGACTTTTTTATTATTTTTTCAAATTTATTCATTATTTACATTATTTATTTATAATTATTTTTTTCTAAATTATTTTTTTTTTGTTATAATTTAAGTTGCACACGTAATAGAAATTTTTTTAAATAACATAAAGCAAAAATGTTTATTTATAGATATAGAAACAATATGAAAATTTAATTACAAAATTTGTTATATACAATTTTATACAAGAGGAAAATAATTAATTTACAGAATATGAAAAACAAAATGCAGAAACACAATATGCCGGTCAGAATCATCCTAATCTAGCACAAGAGGGCTAGCTACCATCGTCTGATTCCTATAATAAAATAGTAAGCGAACGAGAATGTGACAACAAAACACAAATAAATAAATGTATGAAATTTTAATTAATTATAAATATAAAAATTAATATTTTTAACTTGAGGGATGATGCTCCTTGACAGGCTCCCGTATGTAGTAATACCGGTTCGCACACTTTTTACAAGGACAGTTAATGTGGTCGCTGTGAAACCTGTTGTTGAATGTAATGAACTGATTAATTCTTTCCATGTATTTTGAAGACATCATATTCGACAAATCAATCTAATTCTTATCTATCTTGCTAACTATTTATGTGAAGTCCCAAAATAAAGATGAACAATTAATTTAAAGGATCGTGTAATATGCAAATCACCTAATCTTAAATTTCACCTTTTTACTATAGGATAGTCATTCGAGAATGCATGATCTAATTTACACTTAATAACTTGATATCTTCGTCTCCTTATTAGACAAAATTTCGATAACATGTCTGCATGGTTCTCCAAGTACACCACGCAGAAATAATATCAGTCGTATTCTGTATATGCACCCGAAGAATAAGAGGACGTCAACTAAAACTTCATCTAATTTCAGATATTGCATGAATTGTTGAAAATAAGATAGATAATTACATTTATAAACTATTCAAACTAGACAATTTAAAAATCTTGTACGTCAATCCCTGTATGTTTATCACAAGAATGACGAATTTAGTCGAACACCAAATCTGTTGCCTAACGATGACCAAACAAATGGCGTACAAGATTCTATAACAGGGTCTAAATTTAACTAATGCATACAAATGAATAAAATAAAGTAATTCTAATTTGTTTTTAAGTTTGATTTTTGTCATTGATTTATATATCAACTATCTAATTAATTAACTATTAGTAATTACCTAATTATAATATTATTATATTATTACTTTTCCTAATTTTCTTATGTTATTAATATTAAATTGGAATGGGCCAAGAAAGATATTTGATTGAACCCAAGTAAGATTAAAGATTTGTGTATTAGTCATGAATTTAATAATTAAATATTATTAACTAACTATTATTAATTACCAAAATTGTAATATTATAATATTATTATTTAACCTAATTTAACTAATTAAATATTATTAGCTAACTATTATTAATTACCTAATTATAATATTATAAAGTTTTTATTTTACCTAATTTAACTAATTAAATATTATTAATTAACTATTATTAGTTACCTAATTATAATATTATAATATTAATATTTAACCTAATGTAATAAATTAAATATTAAGAATTAACTATTATTAATTACCTAATTATACTATTATAAGATTTTTAATTATAAAACTATAATATTATTATTATTTCACATGATTTAACTAATTAAATATTATTAATTAACTATTATCAATTGCCTAATTATAATATTATAATATTAATATTTAACTTTATTTAACTAATTAAATATTATGAATTAACTATTATTAATTACCTAATTATAATACCATAAGATTTTTATTTTACCTGATTTAACTAATTAAATGTTATTAATTAACTATTATTAATTGCCTAACAATAATATTATAATATTATTATTTTACTTAATTTAACTAATTAAATATTATGAATTAACTATTATCAATTGCCAAATTACAATATTATAATATTATTATGTTTCCTAATTGTCTTATATTATTAATATTAAATTGGAATGGGCCTAAGAAGGAAATTAGACTGTGCCGAAATAAGATTAAGGGTTTGTGTATTAGTTATGAATTTAATAATTAAATATTATTAACTAACTATTATTAATTACCTATTTATAATACTATAATATTATTATTTAACCTAATTTGACTAATTAAATATTATTAGTTAATTGTTATTAATTACCTAATTATAATGTTATAATATTATTATTTTATCTGACTTTCTTATGTCATTAATATTAAATTGGAATGAGCCTAACAAGATAGGTTCCAGAGGCTGCAGTGAAATAATTCACTGTAGGGACTGCGGTAGAAAATGAATAGGTAAGATTTTTTTGTATTTAATCTAAGGGTTTTAATTTAATTTAATTAAAATTATTTTAAAATAAAAATTTAAATTTAAAAAATTTGATTAGTGCACAATGAATGTAGAGTGCCAAAGGTCACATGTCATTAAAGTGTAAAAAAATTTCATCCATTCATTTACTTACGTGGATTGTTTCATTATAACCCTCTGGAACTCAAAAAGATATTAGATTAGACACAAGTAAGATTAAGGGTTTGTGTATTAGTTATAAATTTAATAATTAAATATTATTAACTAACTATTATTAATTACCTAATTATAATACTATAATATTATTATTAAACATAATTTAACTAATTAAATATTATTAGGAAACTATTATTAATTACCTAATTATAATACTATATTATTATTATTTTACCTAATTTATCTAATATTTTTTATATTATTAATACTAGATTGGATTAGGCCCAAGTAAGATTAAAGATTGGTGTATTGTTATCAATTTAACTTTTAATATTTAATTATTGTTATTATTATTATCATAAGTATTTCAATTCAATTTCAAAGTAATTTAATTTAATAAAAAATTATATTAAATTTAATTTAGTTACTCATATCTACTAAAAAAATTTAAAAAATAGCTTTAATATTAAATTAGCTAATGTTGTATTTTATATTAAAATGATTTGCATATTTTATAATAAAGTTTCATATTTGTTGTTAACTAAATTAATTGTATATTTTGTATTAGCTGAATTCATTATTTATTAAATTTTATTTAAGTCACTAAATATAAAATATACTAAATAAAATTTGGAACAATAAAAACCCAATTATTTAAAAGTGCAACATACATCTTTGCAATAACAATCCAACAATATTTACAGTAATAAAACCCGGCATATTTACAACAAAAAAACCACAACATATTTACAACTAAAAAAACTAACATATTTACAAATAAAAACCAACACAAAAAAGATCAACATATTTACAACAAAAATAACCCAAAATATTTTATTACAACAAAAAAATCAGCAATATATACAATAAAAAAATAGTTAAAAAACAAAAAAAAAAAGTAAGAAAAAACAGTGTACCAAAAAAAAAAAAAAAAGCCAACATATTTATTGAACAAAAAAAACCCAACAATAACCACATGCAATCTAAGAGACTATACATTAAAAAAAAAAACATTTCGCTAACAAAAAAAACAAAAACAAGAAAAAAATAGATTACAACCAAAAAAAAAAAAGAAAAAAAAAAATAGTATACTAAAAAAAACACATGCTTAAAGCTGGAAAGCGAGGAAAAGAGAGGAGGAGAAGATCAGAATAAGAAATATTAGACTTTAACAAACTCAGTCCGAAAAAAAAAATAACAAAAAAAATCTAATATTAACATTATATGTAATACATATAAATATAGAGAGAGAGAGCGCAAGGAAAAGAGAATGAGATAGGAAGAGAAGGAGGGAGGAGGGAGAAGGAACCGTGGGGAGAGAAGAGGGAGGTTATCTATGGTGGAGGGCGACGGCTACAGGCGACAAGAAGCGGGAGAGAAGTAGTAGCGAGGGAACCAAGCGTAGGGAAGGAAAAAAGAGAAAAAGAGAGAAAAAAGTAAGAGAGAAGGGAAGAAAAAGGGGGTCTGGCGCAGATTATAATGAGGTTATTAGTAATGCCAAAAGATTTGTCACGAATACATCTTTAACGACAAGCAAAGTTGTCGTTTGAATGATTTTTCACCGATAGTCCTGTCGCATATTATTTGCAACCATATTTGCAATCGTTAATACAATATTAACGATCGACAAAAATAATTACCCAAATATTCTTTCCTCCAAATCTTATGTCTCTAATAGTGTAGAATAAAATGTTGCAATAGATATTAATGAGTTGAATCAATTGACACCCAACTCATTGAAAAATTCAATTTGTAAAGCATGGGATTAGATATGACAAGATAAATCAAGAATTTAATTACAAACTTCACCTCGATTTTAATAGAAAATATATAAGATTTAAATGCCAACACCTAAAGTAGGTACGAGACATGTTGGAATTTTAGGTCCCCCTATACAATAAATATATATTAAGTATCATTTTAAATATTATTCTTATATTTTATCTTATGCTTTATTTTTATTTAATTTGATAAAAATCGTGTGTTTGGTAAAATTTGTTAAAATAAAAGAAAAGTCAAAAAAATTAGAAAAAATTAGAGAAATTTAGAATAGTTTTGTGTGTATTAATTTTTTATTTGTTTGATAAATGTTAGTTAAAAAATTAAAAAAAAAAATTAAAAAATTAGTATTTTTTGACATGATATCGAAGCCGACCTCAAGTAGATATTCTAACCATTTAATTATAGCCGCACAGTTATCCATATCATAACTACATAATAATATTCTAATAAGTTTAAATCCGACGTGCTGCATGCAACTTGTCAAATAATCCTCCCCAACCTCAAAGGGAACCCGCCAACTTGCCAGCATGATTAATGAAAATCCAACAACCTGAATTGATCGATTAGAACAAGGCAAATTGACATATGCTAAAGCAACATCTACTAGCTTAGTTTCTACTTCTAAATACATTCTTCCATGTTAAAATATATTTTTTTTATATACGTCAAATGTTGTTTGAAAAAAAGTAAAAATTTATGTAAAAAAATAGATTTCAATAATTATAATTACTGTTTTTAACTATCTTAATGTTGGGAATTAATATAAATGTAAATTCTATTTATATATAATTAATATTTTTAACTATTTAACATGTTCCCTAAGATAGTTAAATTCAATGTATTAGAATAATTTATTAGAGTAATTTATTCTTTTATTAGAATAAATTCAATGTATTTACCGTGATAAAGGAATGGCCATTGTATAGCCTAACTCTCCGTACAATAGAAAAGGAAACTATAAATTCTCCTATACTTACAGAACTAGAGTGAATATGTAAATCAAAGGGAACCATCCATTAATTTTCCTCACTCCACATTAATTCTCTTTTAATTAAAACTACTGGAGACTGAAAAAAAATTAATGGAGTGTACAAATATTTTTACCTTAAATTAAAACATTTTAATTCTTTGTAACTTTTGTTTTAATATTGTCGCATGTTAGTTTGTTTTACAAAAGTTGTGTATTTCATAGAAATGTATAAAAATGAAAAGAAAGTCAAAGAAAATTGAGAAAAATTTAAAACTTAGAATTTTTTTGTGAAGTTTTTTTTATGTGTTTAATAAATGTTAATGAAAAAAATTAGAAAAAATTAAAAAATAAAACAATTATTAATATCATGATTACAGAATATTCTAACAAATTTTTAACAAAATCCGACAAGTTACTGTCCCTGAATGCAACTTGTCTTGTAATGCTTCCCAGCGAGGACGTGAACCGGCCAACTTGCCAAAACCATTGTAAATCCTTCAATCTTAGGGATTGTTTGGAAAAAAAAAAAAAAATTAGTAAAAAGTATCATAAAAGTGATATGTATTAAAATTTAATTAAAAAATATATAAAAAATAATTAAATTTTAATAAAATTTAGTAAATTTTGATTGACTAAACGAGACCTCAGTTTTTGCATGATATAATCACCCACAAACTACATCAATCAAAACTGGTTACACATTAAGAGGTGTTTAGTTGGAAAAAAACATATAAATATTCAATGTAAAACTAACAAGCGTTAAAATTTAATGGATAGAATTGAAG
>JAVXUM010000037.1:150969-165076 GCA_035590655.1 Pouteria glomerata
CTTTAGTCTCACCCCCCCCCCAACCCTACCCTCCTCCCCCTTTATTAGGACAGCTATAAGGCTAACTATGCTATTTTGTGCAAAGTGTTGGTCATTAAAAAGACACGCTCTCATAAAAATGAGTCCGATGAAATGAGGAAGTTAAAATAGATATGGGATATGATAACAAATGAATAAGCACCCAAATTCAAATTATCACACCGAAAACATAAACCTTGACATAAAATGATAGAGGGCTTACAACTTACAAGAGAAAACCTGAGGGAATTTTAGCCTTCTAAATCATCATTAAGGATGGAAAAGCGATCAAATTAGGCTCATTAAGGATCTTTTGAATAAAGAATTTACAAAAGAAACCCCGAAAGAAAGAGAAGTCCAAGTGTTCAAATATCAATAGAATTCTGCCTCAAGTTGCATTATCTGGAAGGGAAAAGAAGCCTGAGAATTCAACAGTTTGCATGTAGTTCAGGTTTCAGATGAAATTGAAGCTCCAATTAATGAGATCCGATGAATTGGTCAAAGCAACGGAAACATTTTATGAACCACTCAATCAAAACAAGTGAGAAACAAAGAAGAAAAGGCAACTTCCCCAACCATGGATCCTTCCAAATCGAAATCTATCCCCATTCCTCAATTGGCATTTTGTAAATTGTCAAAAAGAAGGCAGCTATTTGCTTTCACAGAACCCCAACCATTGTGCCACATTTTCTCTGATAACTGAATGCCAAAGTGAGTTAGTTTCCAAAGGGAATCTCCAAAGCCATTAACAGAGAAGAGCAAGATTTCTTGCCCTAATGTTACTGATGAATAAACCCCCTATAATATTTGGATGGATATAGTTTCCCAATTCACTAAATCGTCCTTTCCTTCTCCATATCCCTCCCAAAGAAAATTTGACGCAAAATGGAAACAAAATATTAAGGAATTATTTTATTTTATATTATTATGATTTCGTTAGGATTTGATTTTATTTTATTTTACTTTATAGGATTTGACTGATGTTTATCTTTTCTTTTATTTAATTTCCTCATAGATTTGGTTTTGTGTTAGTCATGGTAGGGTCTAGTTAGCCTAATAAAGGCTTTAATTACGTTGGATTAGAGGACTAGACCGATAATTTAAGATTAATGATAATGGCGTGTTTGCCAATGCTTCTCCTTCCCTCACTTAGTTCTTCTTCTTGTTTGCTTCTCTCCTTCTCTTCTCTTTCTCTTGACTAAATTTCTTTTTTCTATGCATTAATGTTGCTTGTCCTACACCAAAATCTCCCCTCAACCTCTGTATTCTTTCAGCAATGACAAAAGATATATCAGGATACTGGAGAGCACTGACTGAATTAAAGTCAATCTTCCACCATTAGACAAAAAATATTTTGTCCACCCATGATGATGCTTTCCTATTTTATCGATGATATGGCCCAAAAAAAATCCAATGAAGGATTACCACAGATTTGGGTGCCTCGGATATTTAATGTGTAGAACTTCCTTACCACAACTCATTAGGTTAGTCAAATGACAATTTTGCCATTTTGGCATTAATTTCCACAATTGCACGTTTTTTAAAGTTCCTTTAAGCTCTGAACAAAGTTCAAATGCGAGAAGAATAAAACCCATAATGTGTTCATTTGCTTCATCTCCTGATAGGGGAAAAAAAATGGTATGATAAGCAAATTGTAACTGTGACACAATCACATTACTGTTCCTAAAGCAGATGACTGTTCCTAAAGCAGGAACACTTTAGCGGGAGACTGCTGTCCATTTTTGGTCATCTCAATTTGGTAAAAGGATGTCTCTTATCCGGTCTCTCTAACATTTGCTTCAGTGTTCGAAAACAATCAATTTATTATCCACGTGCATTATATTAGCAAAGAAAAAAGGTAAGAAATAACCCATGTTACATACCGTTAAAGTGAGCTCGAGCTTCTTTGTTTCAGAAAGCAATTTCTTCTCATCAATAAATGGCAACTTAGCAATGCCCTGATTCCCACAAAGCAATTAGAGGAAACTTAACTAAGCCAACAACAAAATTGTAGTACCAAATGCCAGTAATAATCCAGACAATACTAGTAACGAGCATCTAGAAAAACAATGATCTTTCAGATTGTAGACAACACCATACCTGCCAAGCAAAGCGCTTTCCATTCATGTCAATCTCAAAATCTGTCCAAATAAGGAAAGCCCAATTCTCAATGCACAGGACAAAAAGGTTCCAAAAGAAACAAAAGAAAGCCACAGAAGTCAAGAAATACTACCAGAAGGGTAGAATTCATGGATTGGTGATGCTGGATCAGTCATCAATCTCTTGTACTCTTCAGGCAGAGCACTCGAACTGTACATGAAAGAGATAATAAGTTTAGACAGTGCTAAATACAGCAGAAATACATATCACGCATTTCAATTTTCTAACTAAAGATATGGAAACTTGAAAATCAGTAAATATTGCAAACCTTGCAGCTGGCAGGGTTCCCATTAGCTGGTCAAAAGGCTTAAAAGGTTCTCCTGGGAAAAATGTTATTTCTAAATCAGCCAGACCTTTTAGGTCAGAGGCAAATGGAGCATAATGGTATGGATAAAACCTGTCGCAAAAAAGAAACACATAAATTTTAAAAGCAATTGCTGAAGAATACCATCTACGCAACATAAAACAGCAAAAGCATAAACCTTCTTCAAAACACCAGTGTTCGCCTAAAATAAATGACACGGGATAAGGATTAAGCACACTCGTATCAATATAATTAGTCTACACATCATCTTCAAAATGACAGTGTGTATAAATGCACAATCCTTAGGTTGCTTTTAGTGACATCCATTTGACCACAGTAAAAGCCGTCCTTTTGCCCATCCAATCCACACATTATACCGCAAAATATCAACACACAGCCTGCTCTTTTGCCATTGTGCCCATCACATCTTCACTACAATTCACTATCAACATGTGTACTAATATCTGATTTATGCATGCATGCATGCACAAATGAAAATTTGTATTCACGATTATACAATTAAAATGAATCAGGAGGCTCTCTGCTATAAATCACATACTGACCATTGCCAAGAGCAGACATCTTGGTAGTAATATCGGCAAACCCAGCATAAACCTTCTACATACTTCAAAACCTGCCAAATAGAACCTAGAATCATCAAATGAAACTCGCCTTGTGCCATAAAGCCTTATCTACAATATACTATATGATCATGAAATTGTATACACCATTCATCATGTGGGAAGATATTTAAAATTGGAACAATAAACCTGAAATTTATTTTTACCATTAAAATCCTTCATGAAATACCTTTGTGTGTGTGTGTGTGTGTGTGTGTGTGTGTGTGTGTGTGTGTGTGTGTGTGAGAGAGAGAGAGAGAGAGAGAGAGAGAGATATGTACGTATCAAAGCTTGGAAAACTAAATAAATTTAAGGCGAGAGCAATAAGGGGCGACATATATCAAGCATTGACGAAAAGTTCTCTTGCAGGGGATGTGGAGAATGCAGGAGTAAATAGGAGCCCGAGTGCATATCTGTTTAACCCTCCAGAGGAAAGGGCAAGATATCCGCGGGACGTTGATACGGAAATGACCCTCTTGAAGTTTGTAGATGGAGAGAGTGGGAAGAGTATTGGAGCCTTCAATTGGTTCGCTACGCATGGAACTTCCATGAGCAGAGAAAACAAACTCATCAGCGGAGACAACAAGGGCGCTGCTGCTAGGTTCTTTGAGGACTGGTTTGCTTCTCTCAGCAAAAATTCCACGTCACCACCCTCTAAAACATCAAGTCTGTTGTCTTTCTTGTTGCTTCATCCCTTGGTATATTATTACAATATTTTAATATTTTCTTTTTACCAAAAGAACATCAAATTACTTTATTCGAGAAATAAGATTGGGGTACTTGTTACATGTGAGTCAGTGACTCAAACTTATAATAGCCTTCGGTCATAACTCATATCTGTCAGTTATGAGTGTGGCTTTTTTTTTTTTTTTAAAGCCAAATTTGTTAAAAACAAATATATAAGGTTCTGGTTCGCAACCATTAGTTATTGTTTAATTAGTAAAATGTCAAAACTATAAGTATATATTCACCCTATATGTTGGTTTATCAAAATTTATTTTTATTATTATTATTTTTTTTGTTTAATCACGTTATTCACATTTTTAAATAAAAACACTTACAATCGAAAAATTAGCGTACAGATGAAAAAAAAAAAAAAGGAACAATTTACTTGAAATAAGCCAATTTTTCACTCATAATTGAATTTTTCTATTTTTAATATTTTTTAAAATGTTAATACAATACCTAAAAGCTATCAAATAAAAAGAGAAGATTAAATTTTGGTTAAAAAATGTTATATAAGATTAAAAAATTATCAGGAAGAAATCATATAAGTCAGTTAATAACATACGGATAACCGTTAAATCTATACTAAACTTGGGTTTTTCTTTAATTGTTTGTCTCTCTCGCTCTCTCTCTTGTTTTGAAGACTATGGGTTGCTAGCAAAAGCATTGAAAATAAAGGCCACTGGAGGACAACCTTGCAAAAACACAACTAGCCAAGGATTCAAGGTGAGGAGGAACAATGGCACCGCATTTGTTGGTGCTTTTTGCCAATCAAACGTTGGAGACGTGAGTCCCAATGTTCTCGGAGCTTTTTGCATTGATAGTGGATCCCCTTGTGATTTCAATCACTCCTCCTGTAATGGAGACGAGACTCTTTGTGTGGGCCGTGGGCCTGGGTATGAAAAACCTCTCCCAAATTTTGAATTTTCTTTATTAAAATTAAAAAAAAAAAAACTCCAAAAAATGAATTTTTGGACTAAAATTTTTATATTAATATAGGATATTTATACATTGCCCTCCTTACAGACTTAAACCACATGACTCCCTATCATATTTTGACTTAAAGAGAAAAACTAGCTAAATCTGTTAAATTTAATTAAATTTATACTTGACCAATTAAAATTTGTCAATAGAAAAATTTTTTACAAAAATAAATAGATAAAAAATACATTTTTACCTATTTTATGTTAAAATAAAACATAATTCTATTTTATAAATAGATTCAATTTGCTTTTATTTTTTTTAAATTACTATATATGAACCTATATGGCATGTGCAGATCTTGTTAAACTTAATATTTTTTAATAATTTTACACTTTAATCAAAATCAGTAGGGGCCTATACATTTATTATTAAAGTGGAAGAAGTTATATATTTTCTGTCCAAATCAAAAGAGAGTGCTACACCCCTAATCAAACTAAAATTTCAAATATATGAATTTTTAGTATACATAAGTGTAATTAAGTTCTACAAAAAAAAAAAAAAAAAAGTACAATTGATTTTTGCACCAGATGCAACTAAAGTGCAATAAAAATACATAAATTTATAATTTCAAAATTTTACCACGTTGAAATATACTTTCAATTACAAAGTTTATTTTTCAAAAAAATTTCCCTTTATTAAAATATAACTGAAGGAGAGAAAAAAGAAAAAAGGAATTTACTAAAATGGGGCTGTGATATTTGTTGGAATAGGTATCCAGATGAAATTCTGAGTACAAAGATCATAGGAGAGAGACAGTACAAAAAGGCCAGTGATCTGTTTACATCTGCTCAAGAACAATTAACAGGAAAAATAGATTATCGCCATGTTTATCTAAATTTTACAAATTTGGACGTGGAATTAGAGGGGAAGGTTGTCAAGACATGTCCAGCAGCCCTCGGCCCAGGTTTCGCCGCCGGAACCACCGATGGTCCCGGTGCGTTTGGTTTTCGACAGGGAGACACAGAGGTTAGCACTATCCAATTATTATATTATTCTTTTGACAATGACAATTGTCTAATCACAATGATCGGATTTAAACTGTGTGAAACCTAAATGAGATTCAAATAAATAAATAGTATTTATTTAGTCACAAATATTGAATCGCAAAGCTTGCTTGAGACTCGCACACATCAATTATTGAAATTGTCACCTTAGCAAATTTCATCGCCCTTTGGGCCAGGCTTCTCAGGGGTCTTGTTATGGGCCTCAATACTTACAATATTCTTACAAGAGTTTTTTGAATTGGTTGTGTGGGCAGATCAACGAATTGTGGAAACGGCTAAGAGATCTTCTAAAGGAACCAAGTCAGTTCCAAGTGGACTGTCAAAAGCCTAAGACTGTTTTGCTCAGCAGTGGCGAAATGTTCATACCCTACGCATGGGCGGTAAGGCCGCCTTTCTTAGAAGTGTGATTGGAACCAGGATCAGACGGGGCAAAATAATAATAATAAATAATTAATTAAATAACATAGGAAACATAAATACAAATTCCTGTTTAAGTGGACTAGGAAATAAAAGTTATTTTTTAATAAAATAATTTTCCATTTTAATTATTTTAATTTCTTAAGGTCAACGAAAATATACCTCTTTTATCTGAGATTGAAGTTATGTTTCTAAATTTATTCTACGGATCTAAATGCAGCCGGCAATCCTCCCAATTCAAATGCTCAGGTTGGGCAAACTGGTCATACTATCAGCTCCGGGAGGTCTGTTTTCCTTCACATTAAACTTGGTTCATTTACCCAATTCAAATGAATTGCATTTTTTTTTTTAAGGATTTGTTTGGTAGGTGAGCTCACGAACTCACGACCCATCCGTCCCACACTAACTCACCTACAAAAAAAGCCTAATAGAATTGCAACAGCAAAGTAGCGTAGGATAAAAACTAAAGCATAACAAGATTTACAGAGTTCACAACAATGGCTGGCCGCCGACTAAGAGAGGCAGTTAAAGAGACACTGATTACTGAGGGAAACGGAGAATTTGACAACGAAACCCACGTTGTAATAGCAGGCCTCACAAATACTTACTCCCAGTACATTGCAACTTTCGAGGAGTACGAGCAACAAAGATACGAGGTAAAACACAAACAGGACTCCATTTGAATAAATGGCTACTGGGTGTTGTTGATTTCTAACTCCACTTGTAAAATATATACTAGGCTGCTTCAACACTCTATGGTCCACACACGTTATCAGCATACATCCAAGAATTCAAGAAATTAGCAGCATCCATGGCAAGAGGACAAAACGTTACTAAAAGCCCACTGCTACCTCCTGATCTCACACCTGTTCAGCTCCAACTCTTACCAAACCTCACCGGTGACTCACTTCCCCAAGGAAAAAACTTTGGGGACATGAAGGAAGACATTGTTTTACCCAAAAAGGGCACATTCAGAAAGGGAGATAGACCAAGTGCTACATTCTGGAGCAGCAACCCAAGAAATGACTTGCTCACAGAAGGCACATTCGCAGTGGTAGAGATGCTTCAGGGAGAAAGATGGGTTCCAGCTTATGATGATGATGATTTCTGCTTATACTTCAAGTGGACGGTAGATAATAGTACCTTTTATGGCTCAGCAACCATTGAGTGGGAAGTGCCAGAGGAGGCCAGCTCTGGGGTTTATCGCTTAAGGCACTTCGGATCATCAAAGAAAACAGATAAATCCCCCATCAAATACTTTACTGGGGCTTCTAGTTCATTTCCAGTGGCTTAAGATAGCAAGCCAGCAGGCAAGACTACATTTTCTTGCTCGAAAACAGAATAAGAGCAACTCAATTCAAACTTTAAAACGGAGACAGATCACATATGCATTTGAATAAATTTATTTTAATCAAACAACATGCTTCGTGTTCATATATTTTGCAGTTACAATGAAGTACGTAACAGAATAAGAGAGGTCATTACGGAAGACAAACACAGTAGACAATGCGAAAGGAACTTATTTATTCATCCAAATCACACATCGGAGAGACTTCCCTTGTTTGAGAAAATCAAAAGCCTTGTTGATGTCTTCAAGTTTCACCTCATGTGTGATGAATTCATCCAGCTGCAGCTCCTGAAAGCACAAAAAAGGTAAGAATGGATAATGAGGCAAAAATATAAAACTGCCGATGATCGAACCCTAGATATTTTTAACTCTTTTTCTCTCAACTGTTTATAGTTTATTATGCCGCTTGATAGGCTCCAAAAGCATATAGGACTTCTCAGTAAGCCTGAATACAAATTTCTTAATCAAGCTAGCTTTCTCACAAGTCTTAATTATCCAGGAAAATTTAAAGAAACTTTGCTGAAATTAAATTACCTTGTCCATGTAACGTTTAGCAAGGATGGGAATATCAGATTTTGGTTTAAGACCTCCAAAGAGGGATCCTGTGAGTATCTTCCCACTGTGAAGTATGTCAAAAGTAGTGAGGCTAAACTCTGCCCCTGGCTCCACTCCCAATACAACTGTCTTTCCCCAACCCTGAAGTTAGAATAGCAGAGAAAATTAACTTAAAATTTTCATCTGGTGACCCAAAATTCCAAAAAAAAAGGGCCCTGGATTCTTTCATTTTGTATCCTTTTCATATTGAAATGTTTCTTCCAGAAATAGTTTAGGTATGGTTTAGAACCAACAGATTTCTCTCAACAAGGGAAGTAAATTAAGGGCAAAAGATATGTGACAAACCCCAGGCTTCCCCAAGCAAGTGCTTAACATGAAATTTCTGAAGTAACATCAGAAATGCTCCCATACCACAAACTTAGCCGGTGAGGGGAAGTTTTGAAATCAAATGTCTATTTTCCTCTCAATTTGCGTAGTTTCAACCAACTAACTTTGTATGCAGGTCTAGAACTAGGTTAAGTACATATAGGACCAAAGCCCTGACTAGCAAAAGCAGAGCCACTTCATCCATTTTGGCCTGAGTTTATCAAATTTCTTTTTTGAGATGCATTATGACAATTTCAACAAATGTTGCTCAACCACATCCAGCAAGATCTTTGATGTTTAACACTGTAAAAAACTATAAATGTGCATATAGAGAGAGCTTTAAATTAATTATTTATACCTTAAACCCCCATTGCATGTGCCAGGCTGCCCTCTATAAATGGCCCAAACATGTGGAATTATGAATGGTCAACCAATTAGATTTGAACATAGGATCTTGCCTGCTTAGATATTATATATTAAATTGTTAAGCATCACTCACCTTTAAGCTGGTAGAGAGGTGTTGATCATATGTCAATAAACAATTAGAAACACATGTTTTTACCTTTTGGAATGCAAAAGATAGAAAATAAATAAATGATAAATAGATAATTAACCAACAGGCAACATGTGTTAAACAGTGACTGGTCAAACATGTGCGCATGCTGACCGTGTTGTGGACACAGGGGCTGTTTTGTGTGTGTGTGTGTGTGTGTGTGTGTGTGTGTGTGTGTGTGTGTGAGAGAGAGAGAGAGAGAGAGAGAGAGAGAGATTACCTGCAATTGTTCACGTATTGTTGGAACAAATCTGTACAAGCTATTAAGCATTGACTTGGATGATCTAGCTGGTTTTGAATGAAATACAGTGTCTACATTCTTTATAAGGTCAATTAGCTCCCCAGATGACGTTAAAATGTTTATAACCTGCAAAGACAAAAAAGGAGAAAAGCAAAAAATATATTAAACAGCTGAAAATAAGGAGTGTGAAGATAGACCAACAGCTGACTTCAGTAGAAAAGTACGAAAACCATGCTCATAGTTGGAAAAGACTGCTAATATCAAAGCCTGAGCATGGCAATTCTTCTCTTCATAATTCCACTAAACACGCCTTTGTTAAATGCCCTTCACAACATTACTGCAACACCGTGTTGATTTCTCAGCACACATTCATATTAAAGAGAGAGTGTTAAAACACCAAAGAAAAACAAGCAACATTCCTTTGACATTCGTGTAAGGCTGATTGCTTGTGTTAACATATCAATGCACAAATACTAAAACCAAAACTCAATCTAGGGCAGCAAGGTTTGTGCAATCAATGCCAAAGGTAAAGTACATATATGGTTGAATCTCTCAGCTCTCTTAATTAACAGGGACCAGTGAAAGAACGTGTAAAATGACAATTAAAGAGGGGACTTTAATTTCTCATTCTGGAAAAAAAGATTTTCTTAGTCAACTGAAGGCAGTGTTTGACGAATGGATGAACCAATCAAACCACCTAAATAAATGGAATTATAGAACCCTTACATCATCAAAAACCATACCTACAAGCAATTTTACTACTGCTATGAAACTGCCTAACTACCCAGATACGTGCAAAGCAGGGAGTTTTGTTTATTTCAAAAATTATTTAGACACACCTTTAGAAACTGACTTCACAGCCCAGTTTCACACCTTAGACTCAATTTTTCCAGTGTATTGAATTCCATGATAGTCAGATTGGCTTGAGTCTAAGCACTTAATGGTTTCAGGCTTCCAAGTTGGTATAGGAACTGGCAACCACCAGATCAATTGATTCCACATACCAGCTTTTGTGTTTCAAAATCTTGAACCACATCAAATTCCAGAACACAGATATCATTGAACTACCCTCATCCTTATGAAAAAGTTCCTCTAATTTAAGTCATGATTAGAATAGGAAATGTACCATACATGAGACTATTCTGCAAGAAACTAAGAGGGCAAACAAACCACAGTCCACACATCTTTTATCAGACACAATTTATAATACACGAGACTAGATTCCACTGATTATAATTCAACGTGAAATTTCTACAATATTAAGTTCTGAGACAAAACTCTTGGTTCGTAAGTCCAAGATATAGCCACCCAAGAAAAATATCAGGCATATATTCTCTATTTCTTCCAGAAAACAAAGTAAAGCGTGCAAAGTGATTCAAAGCCTAATCAGTTAATGGCAATGGCAACTAAAATATTTGCAGAGTGAGAAACAAACCTTTGATACCATCTGTACTATTACTTCTGAATCCGTGTGAAGGAACTTGTGTGCAAATCCAATAAAATGCATAACCAAAGAACTGTAGAACAAATAGTTTGACAATACAAAGCCCTGCCATGAAGATGAATACCCAGATGCCGAAGTCCGAGGCATTGCCTCTGTTGTAATTTTAGATGATGCAACAAGATCTGCCTCTAGCTCCTTCAAATCTTCCAAGCTGATTGACCAAGGTTCCATATAACTTATCCAAACAGAGAAAACCTGCGATGCATTCTTTATAGAACTCTCCATTGGGCAAAACAAAAACGTCCTCAGTATGAACCTATACAATGGTCTCTGAATCCATGAGTTCCAACAACCAACTGAATGAACACTGGGAGTTATTGACACAGCATAACTTGGCTTAACAGTATCAGCAGATCCTGATACTCTCCACCTAGGACTCACAGTGTGTTCAACCTGATCAGACACTTCAGTAAGGGCAACTGAACTCAAATTGAGATACTTCACAAACAAGTTGACTACTTCTCCCAATCCAGAAGTGGGTGGAGTCTCCCCTAGAACTGAACGAAAAGGAAAAGACACGCCGAATGACTTGCATACATTCAGTGGTGCTGGCGAGAAATCATTGTCAACCAACCAAAAGTGTGTCAGAGTATTAACAAGGAATTCCGCTTGCTCAAGAATTGAATTGTCATAGCCCAAGGAATAATGTAGAAGGGAGCTGCGATAAGGTTGGTGTGCATTCAAATCGGATACTGGTACAAGTGAACGGAGATATGCATAGAGAAGGCGCATATACAAACTGCACTCAACTTTCTGCACTGATCCACGCCTGCTGTACGAAAATCCTGGGAATGAAGAAGCCCAATTCTCCAACCTAAACCTTTTACTCTTTCGAACCCTCACCGTATCACAGTTTTCGCTATTCCCTCTGCATACAGGGTAATAAGCAAACCAGAAAACATAATACTCAAACACATTCAATTGAACTTGAGATAAACCCTTAATTGAATCTTCCTTGATCCGACCCTTAAACAAGGGGCACAAATCGGCCAAAACACGACAATCTCTCTCATTCTGAAGCATAAGCCTAGCCCACTCCGGCAATCGCTCAACAGGAAACACGTACTTCACCAGCGAAAGCCGATCAACAGCCGAAATCGAAGACATCAATACACCACTCGGAGAAAGAAGGTTGAAAACCGCACTCCCAAGTTCAAAATCGCTCGAGGCCATGATAACATCGATCCACCCGTTCGGCGACTGGGCCGGTCGCTGAGCTGGCGACTCGTCGAAGCCGAAGACTTTGCAAATTAGGGTCGGGAAAGTGATGGAGAAGAACCACCGGGTCTGGTCCGGTGTGTGCTTGTGGAGGAAGGCCTCAATCGCTCCGCACGCGGCGATGATATGCGGCGGCGTCGTGGCAGCGACGATCTTCGCCGCCAGGTCGGAGGATTTGGTCTGTGTGTCAGTAGCATAAGTTCGAGACATCATTGTATGCTTATGTATCGATATGGTGAAAGAAAGTCTCTATGTATATGTGCAGATATATGGAGAGAGAAAGTGTGTTAGAGAGAGAGAGAGAGAGAGACTGGGGTTAACGATTAGGGCACAGAACGCGCTTTGGAAGTTTTGAACGAGAGATGGAGCAAATGGCGCCTCTTCATGGAGGATCTGGAATGCGGTGGATTACGTGGCGGTGGGGATGTGGCTGGTCCGACGTTGATGGGTGGGGTCCAGCAAATCAACGGCAAAGAGTTAACCGACTGTGCATGAGGACGCGTCACGGTTCAGCTCCTGGTGGGTGATATCCGTTTCAACACTGCCGGGGAGAATGGAAACACTTTAAAATACTGAAATTACGGAAATCGAATGCCCCTAGTGTATTTTAGCACGCTCCGAATAGCTCGAGGGTATTATTGTAATTTAATTTTTCGAAACGTAAACACACTGCCGAGGATTCGTAAGATAATTAATTGATTTATATTTTATTTTTATTGCCAACTGGAAAAAAGCAAACCCCTAGAAGATTCATTCGATTGTCGGATTCTGAATATCACTAATTAATTAATAATCAGGTGCTTTTCAGGCTGTTTAGATTTTATTTTTTTCGTTAACATTGACAAATTATTTATTTATTATTATTATATTTCTTCCTGGTGGTGAAAATAACTATGCATAATTGAATTTTAACTTATTCAAATTTTACTTTAATTATTTATAATAAGTTGGAGCTTGAGATCGGTTTGAATTTTTACATAAACTTGAGTTCAACTTGATAAAAAAAAAAAATTAGACCTTATATTCATTCACGAATAATTTAATTAAATTAAAATTGCATTATTTTAATTTAAAATATGATAAATAAATATATTATAAATATGTACATATATTATTTTATTTAGTCAATTCATAAATTTTCAAGAAAAATTTGATTCTAAACGAATTACAAATCAAGTTTAATTTGACTTAATTTTAGTTGTGAGTTAAACTCGAGTCACTCTTTCTAACAAGCCAAGCTTGATAGTTGATGAAAAATTCGATTCATTTTCACTCTGGTTTTTTTTCTTATAAAAAAAATATTACATGAGAAATAAGTTAAACTTTTATACTACACAAATATATTTCGAATTATTCTTAAAATGTAATTTTTCTAACTATTTAAAGAGAGAGCCACTACCGATTCTTTTCCTACTAAAATATTAAAAAATTGATTAAAAAGTTTTCAAAAAATGATTCATAAAATATTATTAATGAAATCGCACTTTTATAATGCAATTTCATATAGCTAAAAGTCAATTTTATTTTGCGAATTTTTCAAAAAAAAAAAAATCTATTAAGAAAACTTAAAACCAAAATTTTTGGCTTGGGGTTAGTGAAATCTAACTATCATTATACAATTTCTTTCTAAAAAAGTTCTCTAAAAAAGTTCAAACAATAAAAGGTAATAAAATAAAATAGACTATTTAAGGCCCCCCGTTTGGTAACAATTTCATTTTCAGTTTTCTATTTTTGTTTTTACTTTTTTGAAAATTGAACACGAAAACTCGTTTGGCAAAATTGTTTTCAGTTTTCAGTTTTCAAAAAAATGAAAACTGTCTTCAAAATTTTCAAAATTTATGAAAACATAGAAAATATATTTTCAAGTTTTCATTTTCAGTTTTCATTTTTTTATACAATTACAACCAATCAAAATCATCAACCACCGCTGCCACTACCCTACCCAACTTCGGTCACCGCTAAATATATTTTTATTTAAAATATTAATTAAATATTAAAATATTTATATCTACTAAAATATTTATATTAATATTTTAATATATATATATATATTAAAAAATTTTAATATATAAAAATAATATATTAAAAT
>JAVXUM010000037.1:227823-238760 GCA_035590655.1 Pouteria glomerata
CTCCCATTTGTATCTGCAAACTGGCAGCTGCAGAAGATGCAGTTCCTTTATTTCATCCATGGTGCAACAGCTAAGACGTAATTTGAACTTATGTTATCTCTCTGTTGCTTCCTTAAATTTGCACCTAGCAATAACTGTTGCAACTTTCATTTCTCTCTCTCTATCTCTTCATTTTCTTTTCTCTTTTTTTTTTTTTTTAACCAAAAAAAATTCTCTAAATGTAATCTTTCTCCCCTGGCTCTAAAGATGTCCTTCACTCCAACAGCCCAGAACCACTGGACCAAAACAAGACAGTACAAAGATATTGGAACAATTAAGGATTACTTGTATGCTATTTGCTAAATCATTTATGGGTTTTTCCTTAAAAATATTGTTATCTTGGAGTGCCTTAATTGTTAGACTGATGACAAATAAGTTCTATTGTGTAGGCATTGAAGGCAAAGCTAGATCGAGGCAAGAAGCTACCTTTAGCTGATGGAATCCTTATTAATGGCCGTGGCAGTGGGGCTGCTTTCACCGTTGAACAAGGTAGACTTGTTACAATGTTTCTTTTATCTTGGTGAATTAATTTCTTGCCACATTTGTCCCAGTGAACTTTTTTTTTTGGCTGCTGACTGTGTTTATGCTATTTGATAACAGGAAAAACCTACAGGTTTAGAATATCCAACGTTGGATTGCAAAACTCACTCAACTTCCGGATTCAGGGACATAAGATGAAATTGGTGGAGGTGGAGGGAACACACACACTCCAAACTACTTACTCTTCCTTAGACGTTCATCTCGGCCAGTCCTACTCTGTTCTAGTGACTGCTGATCAACCTGGTCAGGACTACTTCATTGTGGTGTCTTCCCGTTTTACCTCTAAGGTCATCACCACCACCGGCATTTTGCACTACAGCAACTCCGCTGGCCCAGTCTCCGGCCCACCCCCAGGTGGCCCCACCATCCAAGTCGACTGGTCTCTAAACCAGGCCCGCTCTATCAGGTACTTTTTTGAGTCCCACTCATCATGCACCATGGCTCGCGTATAAGTCAAAGTTCAATTCTTTACAATATCAATAAGAAAATTTTACCAGTGGTTTTTCTGGGATATCATTTTACAGTAAAAAGTTTCATAAATGGACAATTTGTTTATAAAACTATCACTGGCACATTATTATGTTAGTATTTTCTAGTGCACTACGAGGACAATGCTATTAAATAAGCAAATTTTACCAATGGTTTTCGTGGAGTATCATTTTATGATAAAATGTCCATAGAGGGGGGCAATTTTTTTCTAAAACCATCACTAACACGTTATCCTATTAGTATTTCTAGTAGAATAACATTTTATTATTTCTATTTAAGGTATTTTGAGAGAGTTTTGTTATACCATCATAAAAATTACCAACGTTATAACTTTAAAGATTTTATCATCTTTAAAAAAAAAATGACTTATTAAAAAAAAAATTTATTATATAAATGTTATTACCATGTTATTTCGGTAACAAATTTTGGCAAAAAGTTCAGGTTAGAAAATTATTTTTCATTGTGAAATTATCAATTTTTTGCACAAACATCTATCAAACTAATTTTGAAAAAAAAAAATTAAAAATTTTCTTATTACAACCAAATCATTCTGGTTTAAAATGACGAGAGAAAAGTGTAGTAAAATTAGTACTTTTCTTATATTTTGTGCTTGCATCTAATGATATATACAATGATTGATCTCAATTTATGTGTTTTAGGACTAATCTCACAGCGAGTGGACCAAGGCCAAACCCACAAGGGTCATACCACTATGGTCTCATAAACACCACCAAAACTATAAGGCTTGCGAGCTCTGCTGGTCTCATCAATGGCAAGCAAAGATACGCTGTCAACAGTGTGTCTTTTATTCCAGCAGACACCCCTCTAAAACTTGCAGACTACTTCAAGATCGGTGGAGTTTTTCGAGTCGGAAGCATATCCGATAAGCCTACTGGTGGAGGGATGTACCTTGACACATCAGTTTTGGGTGCTGATTACAGAGCCTTCGTCGAAATTGTGTTTGAAAATAGTGAGGATATTGTACAAAGCTGGCACCTGGATGGTTACTCTTTCTTTGTAGTTGGGTAAGCACAAACTCTGCATGTACAGGATGTGTACTTTGTGTGGTATTTCTGAGTAGTAATATTGTATCATAAATTCCAAAATGTTGCAGAATGGATGGAGGGACGTGGTCAGCAGCTAGTAGGAACGAATATAATCTCCATGATGCAGTTTCACGCTGCACAGTTCAGGTATGATAATATTAAACAGTCCCAGATTTTCTTGCTTTGCTAAAATGGAATCTAATAGTGTCAGTTTTAAGCGAAAACGGAGGCAATTAAGAGGGAAGAAGAGGGCCATGGCCCTCCCTGATTTTGGGAATATTCTACTAGTACTACAAACTTTTGGGTCAAAAAGTATGTGCAATACCCCTAAATTTTTAGTCTAGGGTGTTTAAATCATCGAGAAATTCACTACAAATTCAATTATTAATGTATTTTGTAGCATGAAAAATCATGATTGCCACTATAATTAATAAATCAATAAATATGCATACGAAAATAAATTTTTTTAGATGTTGATCAATAAAGTTTATTTTTAGTAATATATTGTCACTACAAATTGCTTAGTTATTATTAATGTAATTTTGTTTGCCAAATATAATTTACAGTGTTAGTTGTAATTTTTCTTCTAGACTAGTTGGCCCTCCAAAACAAAATCCTAACTTCATCCATGAGTTTAAAGAGAAATGATTCATCATTGAAGTACTTAAGTACCCAACTCATTTAAGTCTCTCTTCTTCTTGTTCAAAATGCAGGTGTATCCTAAATCATGGACTGCAATTTACGTGGCACTCGACAATGTTGGAATGTGGAATATAAGATCGGAGTTCTGGGCACGACAGTACCTGGGGCAGCAGCTTTACCTACGTGTGTTTACAGCATCTAGTTCATTGAGAGACGAATACCCGATTCCAAAAAATGCACTTCTCTGTGGCAGGGCCAAGGGCCATCATACTCGACCATTCTAAGCGTAAAAGACCTGAAACTTAGTTAGAGAAAGCTTGTCTCTCTAATGAGGTGGATCAAAACCAGAGTTTTTATTTTATTTTATTTTTTCACTTGTTTAATTTTATTCTTGGGTGCTACTATATAAGCACTCATGAAATATGAGGAATGTGTTTCATTAGGACATGGTCAATGACCTTAGCTCGAGGTCATATTCTTTCAGTTTCAATTGGATATTGTACCCCACTTGTTATAAATGAAGTTTCCCCTACTACTACTAGAAAGGAAGTGGTTTTCATAGTGGGCTAGTGTATTCTTGTAATAAATGAAATTATCTCGATGTTAATTAGTATTTTATGCCATTTCTTGAGTTAATAATTAATAATCCCACTGGTGCGTCTCACCCTCAAATGGATAGCAATTGTCACACTCAGGTTTACTCTAGGGCAAAAGACATGAGTTTGTAGAATTAATTAAAGATTAAAATGATTAAACACAAAAGTGAAATCCAGTCAATCAACACTATTTTATGAAATTTTTATCAGATTTGGAGAAAGATCAAAGATTTTGGGTAACCAATTTGACAGAACAACTCGCTAACGTCAAATATATGCATTATAATATGAAGTATCATAATACTAAAATATGTTTTTATACATCTAATAAAATAAATAATATGAAATATAGAGTTTAAACAAAATAGCCTACAAATCAAAATGTCATAATCCAACATAAATATGAAATTGAATAAAATTTATAATATGTAAATGATCAAGTCTTAAGAAAAGTTTTGAGTGTTCATTATCTACTCCCGAAGTGTTACCTATTAAGTAAGTATAAGTTTCTAAACTCTATAGTTTCAAATTAATTTATAGGTGTATATGTGTATAATTACAAAGAAAGTATTAAAAGGTTATATTCAAATAAAAGAAAAAAAAATTAAAAACTCGGATTCAATCTAAATTATTATTTTTTAACTTTCTCACTAAAATATATATCAAGAAGAAAGTAGTTACTTGTATATATATATTCATTACTAGGCATTTATAAGTAAGGGAAGAGGGTTACAATGTCATCTTTAAATCATATTCCTTTTTTACACTTGTAATTTCCTTGAGAGGCTTTGAACACCATAATCCATGCAATAAACCTTGTCATATGACAATCGTACTTTGTTACATAACATTGCACAGCATACAAATTAACACAAAGAATGCCAGTAGCATTATCACCGGATAAATTAAATTATTGTAGAAAGAGAAGCTATTCAAACTCGAAAATTTAAATTACTCTTGGGAAGCTACCTTATCTCGACGCATGCATGATTTGGCGTGCATTACAACCCCTTCTATGCCCGGCGGTTGGAGTTCGGACACTGATCATATCATCACAAATAAAAATGATTTTTGTGCGGGATATTTTTCGTCATTCGCGCACCGTCAAAGTATTGTTTATTTGTCATCCTCAGGGAGAGTTCAGAGAAGGTTTCTATTAATCCCTGGGGTGCGCCTCCCCCGATTCGAACTTGCTACCTAGTGGCTCATGGGTACCCACTCGAGCTCCACCTTATATCTTAAGGGAGCGAGTTCGAGTCGGGGGAGGCGCACTCCCTCCGTGGGGTGACAAATTCACAATACCTTCTACTTTCGGTGCAGAAAGGAGAGCCCCCGGTAAAAGTCCCGGGCGGTCGCAAAAACAGCCGAACAATTCCATATATGTCACAATCACATTTTTTTTTTTTAATTTTCAAGTGGATGTTATGAAAAACATAAGTGGTTTTGACTTAAAATAAACAACATGCATTAGCTTAGTTCTATACATTTATCTGTTCTTTTGGAATAAAGAAAATTTTATTGCGATAATTTAACTGTTCACAGTAGCTTCTCTCTCAACAATTCTAATCAAGTTTGAAGGGAGATTAAGGAGAAAGTTCCTAGCGAGAAGAGATTTTTTAGACAGTTGGAGGCATGGAAATGGGCAGCGCCATTAGCCTGCCTTCTGCACCAGGAAAAATTCCATTGAGAAGCAGCTTTCCATGCATAGATGTCATTATGGATAGAAGAAATTTCCCAAAACTTACATAAAGAGTTGGAGTTTAGAGAGGTAATGACTGAAACAACATCACTTTCAAAGAAAGCATTATGTATGTCCCAGGACTTGGCCATGGAGCAAGCAATTCTAATTGCCCAGGCTTCTGCAGCTAGTGCCGAAAGTACTCAGATCTGACTATAGTTTACATCAAGAGTAGCACCCCTTGCATCTTTGATAATTATAGACGCCATCACAATTAAACTTTAGATGGTACTCAGGAGATGGTTGCCGTGAGAGGCTTTTCGAATCTGAAGGAGGTTTAGAACCAATCTAATTTTTAACTAGGAGAGCTTCCATGTAGTCTTGCATAGCATTAGAAGGCTATGTGAATGGAATCTTGGTGGGAGAGTGGAGTGCCATTGAAGATGAAGTTGTTCCTTGATTTCCAAATGCTCTAACAAAGATTTGCAATAGAAGATAACATTAACGCTTTTGAAGGATTGTTATCTACACCTACCAATGTTGTTTCAATCCAATTTGTGAAAGAAGTAACACTGGATGGTTCCATTTTGAGGGAAAGACAATTGCCAAACTATACTCCCCTTGTCCAATTGCACCTAGAAAAGGCATGCTCAATGGTTTCAGCTTCTGTTTGAAAGATGGGGCAGCTTGGTCTTTGGAACATCTCTTCTTAACTAGGTTAGACTTGGTAGGGAGAATATTTTTGCAGGCCTTCCAAAGAAAATGTCTAATCTTTGGGAGTGAATTGATATTCCATAAGACTTTTCAAAGATTTGAATAAGGCCTATTTGAGAAGCAGGGGTCTGTGATGTGCAGGCCTTTGTTTTTTGTAGCAACATTTCCTTTGTATATGTACCTTACTTTGAATAATGACATATGAGATCTGTTGCGAAAGCGGGTGTTTTACCCACACAACCAAACATCTAAAACAATGCCACACAATGACAAACAAAATACCAAACGGGAAATAATGGCAGAAAATAAAGAAACTAATGCAAAGAAAAGAAAACACAAAATTTAACGAGATTCAGTAAATATTACATATGTCCTCGAGCACTGAAACCAATCCACTATTACCAAACTTACAAAAGTATACAAACGCTTGTTTTATCAAACCAAGCTAAAAGGCATTAATTTATAAGGTTATTAGGTTGTGACTCTTAGTATTCACTTTCGATGTGGGACACACATTAATTTATAAGATCATTACATATTGTCTCAAATTGTCCACTTTCGATGTGGGACTTAGAACCAAACCTAATAAGATCATCCTTAGAACCAGTACTCCAAGATAGGAATAGCTGAGATAGCTTTGGCTTCTTCTTCTAGAAATAGGCTTTGAAGTATGCCAAGGTCCCATTGGCAAGTATTAGTTATAAGGTCCTCGACAAGAGGGAATGAACAATCAAGGGGTTTTGTGGACACAACTTGATAATTGTTAGAGGTAGGAATCCAACAATCTCTCCAGATATTAATAGAGTCACTAGAAGCAGCATTCCATCTTAAGCCAATCTTTAGGAGGTTTTTTCCTTGACATAAACTGGACTAGACACATTAAACTTTAGAACCTTTTTGTGCATTTAAAGTGTTGTTTTGTGAAAATATAAGCCTTTTAGAAGTTTCGCCTAGAGCTGGTCTAGATTCTTGATCATTCTCCAGTATTATTTAGCAAGAAGAGCTAGATTGAAGCTTTCCATGTCCCTAAAACCCAAGCCTCCTGAAGATTTTGAGATTTGGAGCCTCTACCATTTGCACCAATTGAAAAGTTATAAAAATTGATAAAAATTGTAAATTCATAATTCGTGTTGTGAAATAAAAAATAAATAAAATTTAAAAATTTTTGGTGTCTTATAAATTTCAAAAGTATAAAGCTAATTGAGGTTCGAGTCTTAAACCTTTGTTAAGATCTTATATTTAACCACTTGTTTCAGTTGACATTCAAGAAACTGATGGTGACTGGTGAGTAATCTATGTTGCTTCTGTTGCATTGATAACGGCTTAAAAATGATTAGGAGAGCGTATGATCTTGGAAAAGGAGGGAGGCTGGATGTTAGCTCGGTAAGAGCATAGGTTTCAATTATTAAATTTTAATTTAATTGTTTGAATATATTCTTATATTGTTTTAAATAAAAAATTTATGAACATATTCAAACTGCCAAATTAAAATTTAATAATTGAGATAATATTTGTCATTGGATTGACTAAATAAAGTAAATTTTATATTATTTGAATATTATATAAACGTTCACTATTTTTTAAATGCCACTAATATTAAATCCAATCATTAATGTTTTTTAATAATTGGACTTTCTACATGTTTATAGAAGGATAAATAAGATATATTATATAAATATTTTAATAATACGTTTAGTCAACTGACATTTTGGTGTTGATAAAATTTATAAAATAAGGAGCTATCATTGTAATATTGCAATGCTTAATTGAAATTTAGTTACCCACATTTACTTAAATGTTCAAAATACATCTATGTAATTTAGTATATTTATTGTAGTATTCAGTATTTATTATTGTCTAATTATTTGAAGTTTTAAATTATTTAAGATTTGGTTCAAATTGTCAAATTTTATTTATTGTAATTGAATAACTGTATTTTTATTTTTGTAAGCTAGATTGTGGGTTTCAAATTTAATGATGATATTATGATATTTGAATTATAATTTATATAATGAGCATGTAGGCCTTGAATTTCATCACTGGGTATGATATTTAAATTAATTAAGATGTTATTTAATATTACTTTATATAAGAAGTAAGGTCAAAGGCAGGTGCTTTGATTGGTTGAATTTTGCATTGTTTGACTTAACTTTTTGATTTAAGTTTTTATTTGTTTTTTAATTAGAACTCTATTCTCACACCGTACTTCACGAACTATAAGATCAATTAGGAGTGCGAAATTTATAGTGAAACAATTTGACTATTTTTTACAAAAAATATTGTTTTTAAGAGTAATATTATCTATCGAGGCAAATTTCGCATTTGTTTGTGCTGATTTGATATATTGCTAATTTTTGGTAAGAATATAATAACTATGTCCTTTTATTTGTTTTATAGTTTAATTGTGATTTTTTTTTTTTTATATATTAATTAAAACTTTTTCTTTCTTAAAAAAATAATAATTATAACTAAAATTGCCAAAACACTAGATAAAAATAGGTGAAATTATTTTATTATATAAATATTCAAAATTCGACCTGTTTTATTATTATAGATTTTGGCTCTCCCCGTAGCTCTTCATCATGTCGGTACTCCAACTGATCTCTTAGCGGCAACTCGGAGAGCGCCATGGATATGGAGAGCGGAGTCCTGACACCAAACTGGAAATGTAACTCCGTTGCACTAATCACGACGATGAAGCTTCATCGTGGGAATCGTATTACTTGTGGAGATTTCTTTGCCTACCATTTCCTTTCACTACGGTTTCTTAATTGCTTTGGGAGCATTATAGATGTCTGGTATGTATCTCCCCTCGTTTACTTACCGGCCGGTTGCAATCTACAGCAATAAGTTTCTCCTCAACTGTACTCGTGGATCGCGAAGGTCCTCCAAGTGCCCGATAGGGGCAAATATGCTTTCAATCTGGTCGCGGCGACGACACACGAGCTTGTAGTTACAAGTGCCAAGCGCAATCAACTCCTGCAACTGGTTATCAGCCTCCAGGCATGTTCCTTTATTGTTTACCTGAGAGCCGTGGCCTGTGGCGATCGATCAGGCCTAATAAGCCTACTCTCCATCGAGTTCTCGAGGACCGCTTTTGGCTTCTTTTACAATGGAGAGATATTCCGTGGCATCTGTTTCGCCATTCCTGCCTGCATGGTTATTCTTGTACTGGTGCCCACTCTCTCTTTCTACCCGTGTATATTGAAGTAAATATATTATATATGCATATGTTTCATGTTTGAAAAATATTATTTTGCGTCTGCAGCTATATGTGTCATCTCCATCTTCGTGCGTGGTAGTCTTGGTGTTATTCAAACCCATGACGGTATAGCAAATTATGTCATCAATTCGCGGTCGTGGTGATTGTTAATTGCTTAAATTGAGCAGGTGGTCAACAAAGGAAGAAGGCCTTCTGCTGCGGGGAGTGTCGGATCAACTATTGGACACTGTTGGTGGCGACTTGGAAGAGATACCAGCTCGCTGTTCAGAATGAGACAAGCATCGATCTGTACATCGATATGTGTTTTGTGATTTACATAGAGAGGATGTTTAGATTAAAAAAGAAAAACACCAACAAAAAAAATCTAATTTTTATCATTTTTTTTTAATTTTATCCGATTAAATTTTGCTAAGTGTCCTTAATTTTTACATCAACTTCTATTTTTTTTTTTTTTTGTCAAACTAAATACTACCAAAACGTATAATTGTAATTTTGTTATGCAATTCTAATTTTAATATGTGATTTTTTACTTAAACGAATTTAAAAATAAGACATATGATGCATAATGTAAATAAAATGTGAATTTGTTATAGTTTAAACTTGTCTAAAAATAACTAATTTTCATACCAACCAACAAGGAACTTCAATGTTTAGCCGTTTTCGCGACCATCCGGGACTTTTATCGGAGACTCTTCTCTTTACACCGAACGTAAAAAGTATTGTGAATTTGTTATATAGAGTGCGCCTCTCCCGACTTGAACTCGCTCCCTTAAAATATAAGGTGGAACTCGAGTGGGTACTTGAACACTTAACATTAAGGGTTTTGAAATCCATTAGAGAAAGAAAAAATAAATAATTGAAATATTATTGAATTAAAAGTACTTTGTTATGCCAATAGAGTTGTTTAAATAAGAAATCTTAGGGCTAGAATAGAAAATTACAATATATCAATGAAAGTTATTAAAAATGACATATATTGCCGGATAATTAGAGAATTAGTAAATTAAATAAGTAATTTATCTGCAATTATTAAAATAAAAATTGCCAAAATTTACAAAATTAGGAATTTGAGGCCTCAAACATCAAAATTCGAGTTTTGAGAGCCCAATGTTGTGATCATAGATAGGAAAATGATTCTGAATGATCTGATGGGCGTGAAAAATATATGTAGTGAGCCTTAATCCAACTCATGTGTCAAAATCACTATTAGACTTTTAGGTGTCTAGCCCTGTCACCCCAATTCACATAATTCAATGCAATCCGGCCTAGCTACATCAACGCATATATATATATTAATAGAAAAAAATATATGTCACATTCTAGTATCTTGTTTATAGAAAAAAAATATAATTACAAATTAAACTCAAAATATAAAGCTTCTCTTAATCAATTTGATGAATTATACATTAAATATGCAAAATTTATATTTTTTATATTCATCGTAATTTTCTCATTTTCATTCTTTCAAAATCATATTTTACAATTGTTTGTGCTAAAAATTAATCACTAAACAATACGTGTATATATATTTTCATAATTTTAAAATAAAGTTGTGCGGGTTCATCAGAATTGCACGGAGTGACTCAAAAAATAAAAATGTTAAAGCGATACAAATTGTTAATGCTTAACTAGTGCAAGATTTTAAATTCGTTGATTTCTCAAAAAAAAAAAATTATGAATGTAAATAAAGATGTAAATCAACAGGATTTATGATATTATATTACTAAAAAGTATGTTAAAAAGATAAAATAAATTGCATTAAAGTAAAAGATTTGAAATGATTGATCTGAAATTTATTTCATTAAATTGAAAGGCACAAAAAATAATAAATAAACTTTCCACGGTAGCTAAAATTGGAAGATAAGACTGAATTGATAATGTTGCGTTGGTTCTGGTATTGCTGGTGACCTTTCCATTGGGCTGCATGTGTATTTAAAGTTGTCAAAAAATAACCATTTGTAACTTCTAGG